>JAGFPH010003156.1:90539-100930 GCA_018207615.1 Philaenus spumarius | reverse complement strand
AAACCTTTCTTAGCGAGCACCTAGGGCCTTAGAGGAAGCTACATACCAAA
Source organism: Philaenus spumarius (assembly GCA_018207615.1). Classification (NCBI taxonomy): domain Eukaryota; kingdom Metazoa; phylum Arthropoda; class Insecta; order Hemiptera; family Aphrophoridae; genus Philaenus; species Philaenus spumarius. Next base: position 100,880 of record JAGFPH010003156.1, on the reverse strand, counting down.
TTTCATTCCAATCCGTTCGGTGGGATATTTAGTAACTTTGTCTCACCAAATCCCCTTAAAATTTCGAATTTTTGGAAACCTTTCTTAGCGAGCACCTAGGGCCCTAGAGGAAGCTACATACCAAATTTCATTCCAATCCGTTCGGTGGGATATTTAGTAACTTTGTCCCACCAAATCCCCTTAAAATTTCGAATTTTTGGAAACCTTTCTTAGCGAGCACCTAGGGCCCTAGAGGAAGCTACATACCAAATTTCATTCCAATCCGTTCGGTGGGATTTTTAGTAACTTTGACCCCCACAAACCCCTCCTAAAATTTAGAATTTTTTGAAAACCTTTCTTAGCAAGCACCTAGGTCTCTAGAGGAAGCCACAAACCAAATTTCATTCCAATCCGTTTGGTGATTTTTGAGATTTCATGAAGAGTGAGTCGCCTTTTCTCTGTCTCGCTTACATCTCAGAGCCGAAACTGATAAGTCAAACACAGAAAACACAAACACACAGGCAACACGTGTTGACAGATTAGAGCCAGAACAACAACTGGCCTGGTGCAGAGGGCGTGGCCGCCAGCTATATAGGGAAGTACATTAAGTTTTGTTTCCTATACCTCGACCGAGTTGAAACTCCACGTGGAGATTCGACAAGTAAAACTTCAGCTTGTTAAAGTGAGAACATCTTTAGGTGCACCGATAACTTTCTGGATGAGGTACATAGGTTTGTTGGAACCATATAATTTTCAATTTTTGAAGCAATTATTTGTATTTCTTACTTTTAGGTTAGGTTTTTATTGAAGTGCAAACCTAAGCATTGCTGGTTCTTTTAACATTTATTATCACTACTGTTATAAAATATGTGGTTTGGACATTTAACATTATTTACCATCTTAGTTTGTAGGTTATTTTTAATCCTTTATTATAAATAAAACATATCATAATTATGTGTATAGAAGTTAGCAACGGGGTTGGCGTGCGGAGCACGCACTTGTATCCCCTAATAAACATTTAAAGTTATTTATAGCACGATTTGGGAACCATGGTCTGTGCTCATTGACCACTTCCGACCTTAGGTCTTACCAAGGGTCACTGCATAGCTCATTATTTCTATTGGAATTCGCTAAGAAAATTAACTTGTAGTTTTAAAATTGTACCCTGTCCCAACAGTTCTGTTTCCGCAGATGCTACAATTAGGACTAAAGCAAAACAAATCTGAACTGGAACAAATTAAATGTGCGTACTTTATCGATAATTCACATTAACATAGAAATTATTAGAATTTTACTGTATTTCGTAAACTGTGCGAGGAACCCAAGAAAACATGTTTACCGAACGAGCGAGACCAATTAAAAACCGTTCAGCAACCACACTAAGAAGATTTATGCGCAACCGTGCCATTTTAACCCTAGAACACTAGCGTACTGTTGTAGTCTGTTATTACTAGAGCCACGTAAATTTTACGTGTTCTTGTGGTTTTTTTTTTAACTGTACTATTTAAAGTAATTAGGTGTTTATAAAACCTTTAACATGTATTTATAACATGTACTTGTTGAAAATTATATAAATAATATTATATTTTAATTTTGTTATAAATAAAACAAAGAGATTATTATTTAAAAAAATTTAAATGGATGTAAAATATAATTAAATTGAAAGTATATATTATTATTATATATATATATATATTAGTCGTTATACTCTATTTTATTATGTGTTATATCTAACTATGTGATTTAGAATTTGCATAAATGCTACTATTTAAATAAAACATTTTGAATAGAAACGGTGTTGTATTTTTCAAATTATGCTGGATACAAAATTAACAAAATGAAATCAAGAGTTTTCAATCCCCTGGTAAATGTTCTAACACTCAGGGCATTTATGTTGTTGGTGCTCTCGACATATTGCTTTACCGCATCCACAGTATGTTGTCGTCATTCTTTTTTTCTTCCAATCGCAGAACTTGCAGTAGGTTCGTGGACCTTGCTGGTCAACTCCCTCTACTCTTTGCTTTGGTAATGCCAGAACCTTTTCAATACTGCGTTTCAAGTCATTAGCCATGTTAGGTTGAGCAAACCTCACCAGTTGACACCTGCGAGTCAGCTGTTCATGAAGCTGTATCATGAAATGGTGACGTGATAGTGCTTTAGCAGTATTACCACTTTTCTGATAGAAGTTATGTACATATATAACATAAGCATTGATGGCTGCGATGTTGATCATGTTATAAAAATAACAAAGAGGCCATCGTTTCGTCTTCCTCCCACAGTTTGCGCTGTTGCACATTTGATCGAAAGAATCGACCCCACCTGAAAATAATGAAAATAATTATTATTCTAGCAATACAATATATCAAATAAAACAAAACTATATATCTCTGTGGAATAAAACTGAAAACAGTTCCAAGTATAATGGTCAGCAAAACTAAAAAAAAACAAATAGACTTTTTAGAGTCCAGATTTTAAAAATTAAATATCTTACCTTTTGTGGCGTTGTAAGTCATGATCATTTCCGGTTTCTTAGTGTTGGCATTCATTGATGCGTCCTGGTGCATTGTCGATATCAAGCTGACGACCTTGTTCTTTTTTGTCTTGTACGACACTGCAGTAAGGTCTTCATGAAAAAGAAACATGCTGCTCCCAACTCCACGATCTTTGTACTTAGTATCCTTGAATTCTGGAGGAAGTTCTCTTTTGTTTTTCTTTATGGTTCCTAGAGTTGTAAGATTACATTCTTTCAGTAGGTGCTGTGACAATGGAACACTCATAAACCAATTGTCCATCGTGATGTTTCGATTGCTTCCAGAAACAGTTCCAGCAACAAGTTTTTCTACAAAAACATCAGCAATTGGCTTTTTCGTCTTGATGGATTGTTTCCCCAAGTATGGAATGGCATTTACCAGATATTTGGTGCCGTTGTCACAAAGCATGATAATTTTGATTCCATACCGGTTTGGTTTGCTGGGAATATACATTCTGAAGGGACACTTCCCTCTAAATCCTACCAATTGTTCGTCAATGGTAAGATACGAACTTGGTTTGTAATTCATTTTACAGTTTTCAATCATTATCTCCCAAATTTCTGAGATGGCTGCCAACTTGGTTTCTTTTTTTCGTTCCTCCCTGGTGTTTTTATCATCGAACCTCAAACATGCCAGAAGGAAAGTAAATCGTCGCTCAGACATCGTTGCATGATATCTGTCACCAGATAAAGTGGTGTCAAACATTGTTCTTGTTGGTAAGTGATTGTCTTTGAGGATTGCAGACAACAATAGCAATCCTAAAAGAGCGTCAAGTTCATCTTGGTCCACATCTTTCATTGTCCCATCGTTGCATTTTGTGTATGCTCTTCTCTTTAGTTCAATTTCTTCGTTTGTATGTACAATAATTTTTTGCAACAGATCTTCAGTAAAGAATGTTTTGAAACATTCAATAGGCGTGGATGCATTTCTTGCGTTAGCAGTAGGCCCTGGCCTAATATGTACAACATTTCTAGCTGGCGTTTTTCCTTTGTTAATGGGTTCAATATTGGTGCTCCACACAAAATCTTCTTTTCCTGTCAGTGTGTCCTTCCCTATTAAGATATCAGTATCAGGAACAATTAATTTTCCTGCTTCGGTATCATCACTGATTTTTTTCTTTTTACCTTTAGGCTTATTTACATTGTTTGGATTATTTACATTATTTACATCGTTTGGATTATTTACATTATTTACAACCTTCTTCTGTACCTTTTGCTTCTTCTTAGGTTGTTCATTCTGTTCATTGCATTCAATAATTTTGATAGGTCTAGCAATTCTCCTGTCCTCGTCTTCACCCTCGTCTTCTTCACTAGACAATTCATCACCAGGAAAATATTCCGGATCTAAATCACTGTCATACTCATCACTTTGAGGCTCTTCATATTCCAGTTCATCTTCATCACTTATATTGCCCTCACTAAGCTCGTCATCCAACGTTTTATCTATAAGATCGTGTGATAGCGCTCTTTTTTCACTCATTGTGTCTGCAAAAAAAAGAAGGTTACTAGAACTGAGAAGTAATTTTTATGTTACAAATTAGTTTAGTAAATAAAAGCACATTGCTTTTGAGCAAATAATTTGTAACATAAAAAAGTTCTATTGTACTAACTGTCCGGTAAAAAAAATACATTTTATAAAATGTAAAACAGTGCCTATAATAAAAGGTATAATAATTAATTTTAGAACATTTATCAATAGCACTACGTAATTATAACGTGTAATCCACCACCATGTAACACTAGAGATACGTAACATTTACGTATAGAATATTACATGTATTACTAGAGCCACGTAAAAAATACGTGTGAGAAAAAAGAATAAACTTACCAGCCAGACAAACGAGCACAGATCTATGTAACAACAACGCCGTCTCAAGGGCGACTGACGGAGTGAAGCACTGCTGGAAGACGGAGCGCCTTGAGCGGAGGTAGTGGGGGCAAACTCACAAAATGGCGACGGCACACGTAAAAATTACGGACGCTAGTGTTCTAGGGTTAATGAAGTATTAGCAATGACACCTTAATTCATCAAGTTAACAGGAGGTGTAATTAATGAATGGTACGACGAAGTAATTAAGATTTCTGAGTATTGGCAGCCTTTTTGTATACCATAACGTCATTCTACTTCTACAAATAATTCCACTTTGAGCAATTTTTTTGAAAAAAAACTGATATTGCACAAAGTTAATAGAAATACCTTTCGTAAAACCACAGTCAAATCGAAACGTATTAATATTTTGAAATGGGAAATAGCTTTGCATGTTAAAATACTATCAAGATACAGTTTGCACTAATATTGTACAAAATAAAGATGTCTTTTTAGCGAATTTCCATAGGAAAAATGAACTATTGAAGTGACCCTTGTGGTAAGACCTAAGGTCGGGAGTAGTAAATGAGCACCGATCATTGTCCCCAGAACACGTTAATGGTATTGTTAAAAATTGTATATTATATGTATTCACACTCTAGCGGCCTTATTTTAAGTCCTATTTAGTCCAAATTTGGTATATACTAAGGTTGTTTAAGTCGTCGGACGAGGACGTTTTCGAGCGGAAGTGACTATGTTTTTAGATTTTTCATTCTTGAATTAAACATTTTAAGGGTTTTTAAGGGTACACTGCGAGCGAATCGAAGCAATTCTATGACCAAGGACGCAATATTGAGGTGCAATATTCGAGTTTTTCCGCTGAGAGTGGAACGAATTCTACTAATATATTTTATACACACCCTTCGTGAGTAGTAGACCAGTTTCGCAAATAATTGTTGGTTAAACCCCTAAAACATAAATTTAATTTTGTAAATTCGCTAAACAATACAGCTGCGTGATCGACCTGATTTTAAATGAATAACCTGTTTTGGATTTGTAGGCCACATATTGTTCTTATTGCTTTTTTAATGTTAATTTTTTTTTGTAACATTAAGTTGAAAAATGTAATTGGCCGCCATTTAGAAACGGAAAGAGATAATGATATAAAAACGTTTGACAACCGAGGGATTAAAATAAGCGACATTCAACCAAAATTTTGCTTAAATTTATTGAGCAGGTTTATTAACATAGAGTAGTAAAATTTACATTCAGACATAGGGTAAACGAAAATAATTCGACCACGCAGATGAATTAAGTTGAGTGAATTTACAAAATTAAGTAAATATGATTTTAGGGTTTCAACCAACTATTTGGAAAATTGGTCTACTCACGAAGGCGCTGAATTGCCGCCTGTGTGTACGAAATATATCAGTAGAATTTGTTTGTAACTAAGCCTCCAGCTTCGATTCACTCCCTGCTTCGTTCCAATCGCAACAGAAAAACTCGTTTTTATGCCTCGGGCTATGGATTGCTTCGCTTCGCTCACTGCGTACAAACTCTGTTAGCGGTTTTCAAAGATATTTTACATAACAAATTTTAAGTATCTGCTATTTTTAAAACATATGAAAACACGTTTTGGTTCTTTGTACATATGTAAAAGATGTCATACCAAATATGTATCCAACATTTGCGTTCAATATATTTCCTATATCTAAAGATATTAAGTATTTTGAAAAATTGGTTTATAACTTGAAAACGAAGCATTTCCGAACCTATGCTAATATGAAATGTCTCTTTATCTTATCTTCTAAAGCGAGAGATAATTGTCTGTCTGTTATATATGGATCTGGAATCTCCGTCTAAGGATTTTTGATTTTTTGATTTTATATGGGGCTTTTGGCCACGAGAAATCGATTGGAAATGGTCACCAGTCTGGGAAAATTAGTTTTCTACGTCTTTTTATTAAATTAAAAAGTGAAATTTGTCCATTTAAAACAATACAAAGCACAGCTGATGCAAATGTTTTCAATGTCATTACAATAATCATCTGTTTTCTTTTAAACGAAGCACAGCTGATGCAAATGTTTTCAATGCCATTACAATAAACATCTGTTCTCTTTTAAACTGTATTTTTTTAGAGGTAAGCCTAATGTTGTATCTATTTATAGTTACCATGGCAACGAATACTTCTGCTAAATAAACATACCCTTTATTTAGTTGTTTAATGTTATAGGCCTAACCTAAACGATGTTCATGGAAATTTGCAATAATAGTTATTGACGTGAGCGAAATAGGCCCTAGGCCTAAATCGATATTGAAATATTAAACTTTAATTTAGGCCTGACTTATTTCTGAGGCATAGCGTTGAGATTATGGTTAATCCTTTAAACTGTATTTTTATTACAGGTAAGCCTAATGTTGTATATACCCTTTATTTAGTTGTTTAATGTTATAGGCCTAACCTCAAAACTCAATAATACAATATTTATTATTGAAATCATAGCCCTGCTTATAATCGAGCTTTAGCTCGGTCTCCTGGTACTTTTCACTAGTAGAACACCTCCTGAAAGTTTCTCCGACTTTTCCTGTATAAAACGAAAAAATCATATAAAAATTATATCTTAAAAATACAGCAAATTTAAGATAACCGGGGGTTACAAATGTCAGCCTATCTGTGTGTACAATATGGTTTATCAATTTCCTATTATTCTTCATCAAGTGATGTAACATACAAAGAAGCCAACATCGGTAACAAAGGTTTACATATTAAGGAACTAAACAAAAACGATTACGAACAAAATCCTAACTACACTAATAAATCTATTATTATTGTTACTCTATTTATATCAGTAAAACGAAACCAAGTACAATAATTTGACCACGCAGCTGAACCGCTGACGTGGTTTTAGCGAATTTCCAAAATTAAGTTGATATGATTTAATGTTTCAACCGACTATTTTGGTAATTTGTCGACTCATAAACGCGATAAATAGATTCCTGCGTGTACGAAATATATTAGTAGAATTTATTTGCACTCCAACCTACATCCCCGGCTCACACGCTGCTTCGTTCCGCTCGCAGCGGTAAACCTCGCTTTGTGAGTTTGCACCCAGTCCTTGCGGCCTCGGGTTAGGGACTGTTCTGCTTCGCTCGCATTATACAAACTCGCCACGTGTATTTTAACCTAATTTTATGGTATCTTACGTTTTGATCGATTTTGGAGGAACCAGATGGGATATAAGGTCGTGTCAAAAAACCCCAAATGTGCACAATAATCTTATACTAGGGGAAACCCCTGCGTGCTCCACACGCCAACCCCGTTAGGCCCTTCTTTACAAATAATCATGTTATGTTTTCTTTTAATAAAGGTGTAGGATTAACAACAACCCCAAAGCTAAGATGGTAAATATTGTTGAATGTTCAAATCAAATTATTTCGTATATTTTATAACAGCAGTTATAATAAAGGTTGAAAGAACCAGCAAGGCTCGTCAGGTCTACACTTTAATAAGAACCTAACCTAAAAGTTAAAAATACAAAAAGTAGTTCCTTCAAAGTTTGAAATCAGGTGTTAATGGAAATATTAAAGCAAACTGCTGTTTTATCTGTTATTTTATTCAATTGGTTGCTATGGTAATTCATCAGGCGTAACATAATAATTTTTTCTGATTAGATTTACAAATGTTTAAATAAAAAATGTTTTTTATGAAAATGAATTTATAGCTAATGTTACTCAGGGATAGTGAAGCTTTTTATTGGCAACACTATATTTTCAATCGGTTCAGTAGTTCCACAGAATTGCAAGATATAAGACAAAATAATATTATCTTACGGCGACTGAGAAAGGGTTTCCGAAAATTCGAAATTTTAGGGGGGGGTTTTGGGGGTCAAAGTTACTAAATCACGATTTATCAAAACCATCCAACGGATTGGAATGAAATTTGGTATGTAGCTTCCCCTAGGGCCATAGGTGCTCGCTCCGAAAGTTTTTAAAAAAATTCGAAATTTTAGGGGAGGTTTGGGGGGTCAAATTTACTACAAAAAACCATCGAACGGATTGAATGAAATTTGGTATGTAGCTTTCTCTAGGGCCCTAGGTACTCACTAAGAAAGGGTTTTAAAAAATTCGAAATTTTACTGGGGTTTGGGGGGTCAAAGTTACTAAAAATCCTCATAAGAAATACACAGTGTAATATATTTATTGATATAATATATTTTTTGTTTTTTTAAAATTAATTTACCAACCTTCAAATGGTCCTGTTAATTTCCCCTCTAAATAATTAAAAAAAATTTACAATAATGGTCCAGGAAGTAGGAATCACAATAATGAATAATATTTTTTGTTAATATACATTTAACTTTGATTTGTCTATCCGTGCAAAGCCGGGTCGGGCCAGCTGGTTTTTTATATAAAACTCTAAAGAAGCGCCATTATAGTACGGAAAATCTCAAACAATGTTTACTTCCGGTCAAAAAATGGGCTTCTACGTGTTTTATATATATTGGGTAACGAACTCGTGCGCTCTAGCATTATGGCCTGCTTTCGCAGCGAAAAACTATATTCGCGAGTTTAAAACCTGGACTTCGGTATCGCTTCAGAAGCTACCTCCAAGTGGATTTAATTAAACCCTGTACTTTTATGGTATTTTACGATTTGAATGATTTTGGGGAACCGGACGAACTGTAAGGTCGTGTAAAATACACAAAATGTGCAGATTAATCTAATACATGTTTATTTTGTTTTATGAAACCAAAAACGGTTTCACTCTAGTACGAAATTTATCGAAACAATAATTTTACTATTGGTCAATAAACGTGATTCCAGTTGTTGGATTTTTTTGGGTAACGAACTCGTCCGAACCAATACTAAATTTGAAACAAATCGGACTTAAAATGCGGCCGTTAGAGTGCGAACACACACACACACACACACACACACACACACATATATATATATATAAACATGTTAACGACACCCCAAAACGTATACTGGGGACCATGATCGGTGCTCATTTATCACTCCCTTTCACCATAAGAGTCACTAAAATAATTGTATTTGCCAGCCATATTTTACCAATGCTATGAAGTGTTGATGTTTAGCAAACAAATCCGACGGTAACAAATCATCATGGTCGGTTGAATTGTTTTAGACACGAGGAGGATGTTTGTACGGATTTGTTTGTTTGCATTGAATCAATTGATTGCTGAAACAAAGCCAGATAAAATCCAGAGAAGTAAAATAGTCGAGTGAATTATTCAAAGTACTGCCACATAAAACATTGGATATGCATGGCACAAGTTTTATGCGGACTTATATGCAGGATGTTCCTAAACTCTATGCACAAACTTTAGGATATTCTTACTTGGGCCAAAAGAATCAAAAAACCTAATTTAACAATGATAATATTTATCAGCGAATTTCCATAGGAAAGGTGAGATATTTGAAATGACCCTTATGGTGATACCTAAGGTCGGGAGTAGTAAATGAGCACCGATCATGGTCCCCAGAACACGTTTTGTGGTGTCTTTAAAATGTTTATATATATATAGATATAACTTATGTGTGTGTTAGCACTCTAAAGTCGCTCGACATTTTACGGCAATGTGTGGTCGGCCATGATTGCCAGGCAATATTGCTCAGCATTAAGAATCATTTCCTGCAATATATTCCTGTGGCCAGGCCGTATTGCCTGTATTGCAACTGCCGGTGATATCGTTTCCTGAGCGAAAATACGTAAATGTTTCCCGGCCATGTTTAGTTGTCTGGCCTTGCTTTGAGACTTCAACGTTGAAACGTTGTGTAGTTTATTGTGTAGCATTGAGGTCATTATATTTGTATTTTGTTTTAGTAAAAATAATGTTAATCTATACTTACTTATAAAAGCCAAATAAAATTGACTCATTGACTCATCACAGTTTCTAAAAAACCACGAGGCCTACAAACATGAAATTTGGCACTAATACTCTTTATAGGCTCTAGACGCGCACTAAGAAAGGGTTTCCGAAAATTCGAAATTTTAGGGGGG
>JAGFPH010003156.1:65541-75851 GCA_018207615.1 Philaenus spumarius | reverse complement strand
AGAAGCACAGTGTCCATTTCAGAGGTATTACCAAGTAAACTATTTTATCACGACTTAGGAAATGAGGAAGCACAATGTCCATTCCAGAGGTATTACCAAGTATAGTTATTTTAACACAACTTACCAAATGAGGATGCACAATGTCCCTTCCACAGTTATTACCAAGTAAACTATACACTCTGCTATATACACACGTGTGCTATACATAGTAGAGAATGACGCGTGACGGTAAAATCCGATTCACCGACCGCAATTTTTAAACAAGATGGGCCTAAAGAAGTTTAAACTTCAAAAATGGCAAATATATATTTCGAGGGACTAAACGGAGCAAAAGAATGGAAATGTCAAATGTTTGCATTAGTAGAAGCGATGAGTCACCGGAATAAACAAGTCAATCTTCAGGCTCGTAGCGATTCTACGTTTCTTACTATTTATAAATCTTAGAATTTAAATAACCTCTCGTATCTAGATAAGGATGTTTGGATAATACGTAATGTACTCAAATGTAGAGGAGAGCTACTATATTAAACTGCAGGCCTTGGGTGGTGCACCCCTCCCTCAAATTGTTTGCTGTGTAATTTGAAAGAAATATATTTTCCATTTCTGGCGATTTGTCCAATCTTGAGAAAAATAATTGGAGATTAAACAAATAAAAGAACACTGTGGCGAAAAAATCACACTGATTTAAATAAAAACCCGAACCACAAAACAAGGAACAAAAACAATAACTAAACAACTAAATTGTAAGTTATGTTCAATACGTTACCCTTATGTACATTTCGATGACATGGTCATCATTCTCAGAGGGTTTTAACACTACTCATGATGACGACAATCTGAGGATGATGACCATGTCATCGAAATGTACATAAGGGTAACGTATTAAACATAACTTACAATTTAGTTGTTTAGTTATTGTTTTTGTTCCTTGTTTTGTGGTTCGGGCTGTTATTTAAATCAGTGTAATAATTAGAGAGATAATAATAGAGAGAGTGTAGTAATTTTGGGAAATTGGAGTTGAGTTGGGTGGAATTTTTTCTTTAACGGGGGAAATTTTAAATATATTGCTGGGTACGTGCAATAGCCTTGGCACTATAGATGACAATTAATCCATGAATTGAAGTACTAATGAAATAAGTTGGGAATATTTATTTATTTTCATGTCTTTACTCCCCCAAAATCATTGTTAGCAAAAGAATGGAAATGTCAAATGTTTTTCGAATTATTTGGAACGATCGTGTCTATTTGGATTTCTGTTTTACGTTAGCTATGTATAGGTCACCGCTCAGTCGCCATTTTCGTGAACTTACAGAGTATACAATCATCTGTTTGCATTTGCTTCGCTATGTGTCGCCGCCGGGGTTGGTGAGCGAAGCAAGCAGGGGTGAAGCACCTAGTTATTTATAATGTTGTATTTGTTATTTGTGACTTTTTCTGTTACCCGTTATTGTCAAACGTTGAAAGATCAAAGTATTTAACCTCGCAGATATTTCCAACTCAAGAAATATAAATTCGAGAGTCGAGTCTTTGTAGTTGCCATCGAGAGTCGGATTTCATTTACAAATTTAAATAATTTTGCTATTTTAATGAATACAAATATTTAGTGCTTATAAAATGAAGTCTATAACAGGGTTCTAAAACATTTCAAACGAAGCTTATTTAGTACAAGCAACCGCTGGGGATGATGAGCGAAGCCTCTTTTTATAGCCAAATCACAACATTTGCTACCGTAGAGGGTAAATAAGGGACAATTAGTCAAGTTCAGATTTGTTTAATTTAAGTCCAAGTTTTAGTTCGTCGCGAAAAATGTAATTGGATTCGATAAAGTTTACATATCAGTAATGTAATTCAAAACCTTCGTGCCAATGGTGGAAAGTATTGACAGCATAAAAAGAATTTATTGGTTTTCTGTTTTGCTTACCGTTCTAGCTTTTTCTGTAAATAGTTTTATGTGGTATATTTATATAACACAACTCAGATGTGGGAAAACATATGATAGTTATTTTGCTAAATAAATGTGTTTCAAATCGAAAGTTTGTTACGCCTTCTTCTTTTAAAGAAACCCTAAGTGGTCTGCAACAAAAGGGGTTAAATGAAAAAGTGTTCAACTTTTCTACCAAATAAATAACAAAGTTTTCCAGTTATGTCATGGAAAATTTTTTGGAGCCGGTTGTGTGGCTTTGGGTGGTGGGGGGGGGGGGGGGGGGGTCGGAGGTTCTACGGATAGAAATAAATTGTTTCTTTGTGTTTCTATAATTATATGCATATTTTAATTTTATTTTCTGTATATTGTTTGTTAAGGCAGTTGTTTACTATTACTTCGTCAGAAGCAAATCTTCCCATATTGAGATTTATATATTTATAAATAAACTAACACAATTCAAGGCCCGGAAAAAATGCGAATGAGTTGCTTACTTTAAAAATCGTTATCTGACGAAGAAGAAGTGTTTCTTGTTGACTGTTTATCATACGCTACTTGAGATTTATTTTCGTCGTTGTATAGCTGGCCAATGAATTAACATGATTCAAAGCCAGGAAATCAATAATAACGAGAAAAACTTACAAATTAAAAGTCATATGGATCAGTCTTTGCATCAGAGTGCTGGTGTTGGAAACATACTGTGACTAAGGACTTTAGAACTTCAGGCTATTTTTTTCCTTAATGCTTGTGTTTCTGTTACACACAGAGAATAATTAATAAACATCGTAAACTTATATAAGTTATAATAATACAGTAAGATCTCGATAATCCGGCACGCTCGGGGATCCGGTGATGCCGTATTGTAGAATATGCCGGATTATCGAGTTATTCCTTTAAAATGGTTTGAACATGCAAGTTAGAATATTAATTATTGTCTAAGTATAACAAAAACATAACCATAAAAAATAGCCTAAAGTTCTAACCATGGGCGGATCCAGGGCGGCTGTGGTCGCTACAGCCCCCTCCTTTGAGTAATAATTTGTTTCCCCCTCTTTCAATTGAGTAGTCTCAGGAACACAACTTGTATCGAATATTTCACCCACTTAACATTATTCAGTCACAATAAAATAAAACCGATTGGAAAGGAAATGTTTTAAACTTCAGTTTTTTGTATTTACCAATTCGATCTAAAACGTACATTTACATAAATACGTAATCATCGTTGTAAAATTGTAGTTGTCTAAATCAATCGATGCCACGCGAGAAAGCACAAGTAAATGACTTGTCACGTTTTAAGGCTCATTACCTTAGACAGACTTATTTTGAGACTAAGACAAAACAATTATTCCATACCCCCACATCCCCTGGTTAGGAGATAGGTCCTCCCATGAAGCTGGATCCGCCCATGGTTCTAACTTACAGCCTTTAGTCACAGTATGTTTCCAATTAGTAAACATATACAGATTGTTCATAAAGGACGTTTAACCCCTTTATTATTTTTGTTATTGAAAATAAGTTAACAAAACTTTGTATATATCTTTGTTGCATAACAGAACAAATCATTTTCGGAAATATCTGAACCTTTATGATTTTGGGGGTGCTTGAGAGTGGTACGGGGATAACAAATTTCAAATATAAAGGTAGGTCATGTAATACACCATTGAAATGATTATTGAAAGAGAAATATAATGGAGCAAACTAGAGCTTAGTGTCTTGCTTAGTTTTAAAGTTATAACACAATCAAAGTTCTTTTAAATGATATTGTTTTCATAGCATCTAAGCAGGTTATTAATTAATTTTAGAATATTAAGAATAAGTAGGTTGTATGTTATTTTCCAGAACTTTGATTGCCCATTACTTTAAAACGAAACAAGATATTAAGCTCTAGTTTGTGCCATTGTGTTTATTTTTATATTTGCAATTTTTAACCCCCTTGCCCCCCTAAGCCACTCAAAATCACAGAGGGTCAGAAATTATGTCAAAAAATATGTCCTGTTATGCAACACAAGGTAAAAAGTTTTGTTGACTTATTTTCAGTAACAAAAATAATGAAGTGAGTTAAACTCTGTATAAGTTAGTATATTGTTCAAAGCATGTAGTACTTCCGAAAAATAAACTGCGTTTACGTAAGACTACAGTTGTCGCACAAAAATTGATTTCCACTACTCTACACGATGCCATAACAACTGGTTACAACCGCCCTCCTCTGACCTGCACTTTTAACAAACCTGCACGTTGTCCCAACTCAACTTACCTTATCTTGTTTACCTTTCCGGCTCTTCAAACATGTTTATTTGTCGATTGCAGTCTATTAGCGATAACATATATCAATATAGACCAGGAAAATTAGACCAAAATCATCCAGAATAACTAAATATTTTTCTTCTGTACTGATCGAGATACGGTTTTCGGCATTGTATTCGGAGAAGTCTCAGGAAAAAATACCTTGTGCATTTTGGGCATGCATAAAGTGCATCTAGAAGTGCATCATTTCCCAAATTTATAAAAATTGTTTGAATTCATGAAAACTTATCAAAATTTTTATACAGGGGGTTTTGGGGGTCGCAGATTCTGAATATGCCCTTGAAAAATATGTCCGACCATCCTGGTACCCCCCATGGGGGTAGGGGCGGGGGGCACTTGCCTAAAACACAATGCCGAAAACCGCATCTCGATCGGTGCTGTAGAAAAATATTTGGGATTTATTGTCTAATTTCCCTGGTCTAATACGGGAAGGTTTACTTGAAACATGCTAGGATTAGAGACTTTAAGTTAGAACTTCAAGCTATTTTGTTTTTGAAGTAAAAACTTCTATAGGCGCACCACGTCCAAATATGTTAAAAATTTTGCTGGCTGTTCCCTTTAATGCATACTGTAGACCAGGAGCAACACTGACTTTATTAATATTTTAGTACTATCTAGCAACGAGAAATGGAACTTTTTGGAGTTTCATTAATCGGATTTTACCGTCACGCTCTACTAGTACACAAGTGTATATAGCAGAGTATATAGTTTACTTGGTAATACCTTTGAAATGGACATTGTGCTTCCTCATTTAGTAAATTGCGTTAAAATAGTTTACTTGGTAATATCTCTGAAATGGAAATTGAGCTTCCTCATTTTGTAAGATGTGTTATTTTTATCTTGTTACATTCAAAATTGAAATCTAAAAAAATTAAAATAACATAAACAAGATTGTCCATACTCATGACAGTTTTCACTTCTGTCGGCAGTCCCACTACTGTTTTTTTTTACAGTGAATTTCTTTTCCGGGCCTTGAATTATAGCAATTCATTGTTAGAATACATTATAAATGCATAACATGTCTCAATATGGGAAGATTTGCTTCTGGCAAAGTATTAGTAAACTGAAGTAATGTTGAAATAGTAACTTTGTATAGTAGTAGGTAGAACAAATATAATTTAACAATATTTATATATGACTAGCTGACCCGTACGGCGTTGCCCGTGGTTGTTAGTATTTTCAGTCTTTTGACGTAATTGTATTCTTTTTAAGTGTTCGTTGAATACCCGTGCGTATCGTACTGTGGTCATGAAAAAAAAGGGTTGCGCTATTTAGGAAAGCACTGAAAATTGTATTCCTGTAAACTACTATCTAACATGAAAAAGCTTTAAATATATTGTTTTAATTTATAGTTTTTACTAATTTTGACTTTCACTTAATTTCATTGACAATGTTGTGAGCACCTACAGCCTTAAAGGAAGCTACGTACCAAATTTCATTCTAATTCGTTCTTATAGGGATTTTTAGTCAATTTGACCCCCCCCCCCAAACCGCCCTAAAATTTCGAATTTCATTTAACCCTTTCTCAGCGAGGGTTTAAATTAGCTGGGGGTCGTAGAAAAGATATTTGAATCACTTTGTAACATCCGCGTTAATTTAGGATGTAACAAACTGGTTCAAATAGAGTTTGTAATTTTAAATGTACAGGCCTAATTAGTATAAGATATTGTTTAGTATTTAAATATACAATTATATATCAAAATAAAGCTACGAATGTGATATTTTAATGGTATTTAGTTTAATTCAGATTGTTTGTTTAGTTTTTAATATAATATGTTTAAACTCGTGTATGTTTATGGTTATGCACGGTGTCAAATAATTTGTTTGTTATTATTATTATTGATAGCGAAAATATGTTTTGAAAAGTATTAAAAACTTCATAGTTATGATATATTTTATATAAATAATATTTTAAGCAGCATATCTCTAAGTAGGCCTATATAGATATTTAATAACCAATGTTTGAGTTGAATTATAATTCTGTAAGCATTTTTATTTGTGTATGTTTATAGTTTTTCAATCTAACCTTAAAAAGCTGTTGGTTTTGAAGAGTATTAAAGTGATTATAAATTTGCTAATAATATAAAATAAGTAATGTTGCTATGGTAATACATGTAAACAAACATAAGCTTTTTATACGAACAGCTGTTTTTGTGAGCTATGGTTTTGAGTTCATACAATAATAATGCTGTTCGGTTTCTTCCAAATTTGAAACTTTTTCGGGAAACTTTTCAAACTTTTCTCTACGTATAAACCTTCTATGAACTACTACAAACATTTTAAGACCAAAAATAGCCAAATCGGTCCAGCCGTTCTCGAGTTTTAGCGAGACTAACGAACAGCAATTCATTTTTATATATATAGATAGATATTAACATGTAAATCCACACGTAAAACATAGTTTTTTGGCTGTTTTGTTTGGCACTGGAGAGATGACAGTGAGTCCATTAGATGGCATACGGTTCTGTCCGTGGTAGCGTATCTTCTTCATCAGACTAAACAAATCATAAAACATTTTACTCTAAGTTTTAAAGTAATAAGTTTACAAAATACTAGGTTATTTCACAAAATGTATAATGGCTATATTTGGTTTTTCAAATAATAATATATGTTTATTTTTTTAATTTTTAATATATTTGTTCACAGGACTTTGTGTTTGTTGTGCAACGTTGAAGACTTACTTGGAAGAATTTCATATTTGATGACAACACATCATATCTAACAACTATACCATCGAAACAGTAGTTTCTAAGGTAAGGTGGGTGAAGTTCATTAAGTGTGTAGTAATTTATCTACTACCCATCTAAAAATGTATTTCTGGATTAAAATTGTTAAGAATGTACCGAAGATGACATTGAAGAGGTTCCTAGAAACACCCCCAGGAGAAAGGTATTAAATAGTTGTGATTCCATAAAGATAAGAACCGAAAGTTGCACGGTATTTAAAATTTTGGTGGGAATTTACATTTTAAGAGTGTTCAATGCCGCTTGATAAAAGCATAGAATCTCGTGAGTGAAGCCAAACCGAACGCGACTAGAATATCGCTTGTACACACTTTCGTTTTTACTAATATCTTATTTTTAGTTTCCGCCATGTACGACATTTAAATTTGCAGAAAACAAACGTATGGTTAGTAGGTAAAAAAATTTGCCCAGATGTTTTACTGCTATCTCGTTTTTCGTCTAAAAATCTCGTTTTTCGTCTTGTTTATAAGCAAATGTTCTTATAAAAATGTATAATTTACAATTTTCCTCACCGGCGAATTAAAATTTAGATTTTTATAAATGATTTCCTACAATACTTGTCGATTATCTTCAAAATTCGACTATGGATAAGTTATATTGAAGAGGACTGTGTCGTAACGGGAAGTGCACACCTTTAAGACCAATGCCTAAATGATTGAGCACATTTTTATGTGTAAGGAGATGATTTATTGAAAATTTAAATAAAAATATTTAAAAACTTTATACGCTGCAACTACTAAATGATAACATAGCAAATGCAATAAATATCACATTAAATTTCATATTTGAATAAAATAAAAATCCTTTAAATCCAAATAGCCCACATTTATATTTCTAACTAGGCGTTCTTCCAACCCCCTACGGTGGCATATGGTGATAACAATGCTAACCACCAGATCCCTAATTTTGTTCATAATTTTTAAAAAATTGTATAGTAATTTTTACGGAAATGATTATTGATCTGGACAGAGACACTTGAATTTGGTTGGTAGGGTTAGCTGTGAACTGTACATAATGTAAGGTAGAGATCGAAATAGACGCGCTATATCCAAACATTTGTCTATAAAATCCCTAATTTTTACAATTTTTAAAGGAATTTTATAAATTTTCGGAATAAAAAGTAAAATAAAATATTGTCTGAATAGTCCTCTACGTGTAATGAAAATTTCAACAAAATCGGTTCAGCTATTCCGGAGATTAGGCAGGACAAGCAAATAAATATATAGACAAAAAATGTGTTTTGGTAATGTGTAAATAATAATAATAAAAGCAAAATACCACTCACTCACTGACTCACTCATCACGAATTCTCAAAAACTACCGAACGGATTGAAATGAAATTTGGTATGTAGCTTCCTCTAGGCCCATAGGAGCTCACTAAGAAAGGGTTTGAAAAAATTCGAAAGTTTAGGTGGGCTTTGGGGGGATCAAAGTTATTAAAAAACGACTTCTTCAAAACTACCGAACGTATTGGAATGCAATTTGGTATGTAGCTTCCTCTAGGGCCATAGGTGCTTACTAAGAAAGGGTTTGAAAAAATTGGAAATTTTAGGGGGATTTGGGGGGTAAAAATTACTAAATCACGATTTCTCCAAAATTACAGAACAGTTTGGAATGAAATTTGGTATGTAGCTTCTTCTAGGGCCATAGGCGCTCGCTAAGAAAGGGTTTTAAAAAATTCGAAATTTTAGAAGGGTCTTTGGGGGGATCAAAGTTATTAAAAAACGACTTCTTCAAAACTACCAAACGGATTGGAAATTTTATGGGGATTTGGGGGGTAAAAATTACTAAATCACGATTTCTATAAAATTACCAAACAGTTTGGAATGAAATTTGGTATGTAGCTTCTTCTAGGGTCATAGGCGCTCGCTAAGAAAGGGTTAAAAAAAATTCGAAATTTTAAGGGGGGATGGGGGGATCAAAGTTACTAAATCACGATTTCTTTAAAAGTACCGAACGGATTATAATGAAATTTGGTATGTAGCTTCCTCTAGGGCCATATGTGCTCACGAAGAAAGGGTATGAAAAATTTCGAAATTTTAGGAGGGGTTTGGGGGATCAAAGTTACTAAAATCATAATTTCAGATCTTTTATTATTATGACAATAGTGCTTTTATTATTTAAGATCTTTATATATAAAAGCCAAATACCACTCACTGACTGAACACTTAAAAAGAATACAATTACGTTAAAAAGACTGAAAATACCAACTACCACGGGCAACGCCGTACGGGTCAGCTAGTAACCATATGAGATTAGAAAAAAGTTTATATTTTTAAATCACAGACGGACACTTCAATTTTATTTATATACATAGACTATGGGCTCTGCCCCTGCTCGCATCGCTCGCCAATCCATGTTGAAGCCAGCGCAAACATATTATTGTATATCGTGTTATTTTTGCGGAAATGATGATTGATTAGGACAGAAGCACTTGAATTTGCGTGGTGAATTCTACATAATGTAAGACAGAGGAAATACACACACAACATCCCCAACATTTGTCCATAAAATCCCTAATTTTTAATGGAATTTTATACATTTTCTAAATAAAAAGTAGCCTAAAATATTCTCTAAATAGTCCTCTACGTGTTTACGAAAGTTTCAACAAAATCGGTTCAGCCCGGAGGTTAGCCCGGCTAAACAAACAGACAGACAAAAAATTTATAAATGTGTGTTTAGGTTTTGGTAGTGTGTGAAGAACCATATGAGCTTAGAAAAAAGCTTATACTTTGAACACAGACAGGCACTCTAATTTTATTTATACGTACAGATGTTTATAGTTCGTCCAAAGAGCCGTGCGCTCTGAACCATAAAATTGACCCTCGCACGCGCAGATAGTCACACTGCCTACCTGGCGCTAATCTTTCTTCTACGAATCACAGAAATCACATTTTTCTAACTGTTAACTTTACTTAATTTTCACTCTAATTACTGAACTCTAAATTTGATTCCTCGCAAAATGAGCAGAAACACGGTGCATTTGTGACGACTCTACGGTCAGTAGGTTACAAAATCATAATTACTTAAAATGGTTATTGACTTTTTTTTTGTGTTTAACGTCCTGCTGTTTTGCACTTAAGGCTAATGAAGACGGGACCTACAGTTTTACGTGGAATCCGAACCACAGCCAACGATGTCTGTTAGGAAACCATTTAGTAAATTATTCGGGGTCAGTGGAAGTTGAACCAGGAACTTTTGCATTGATGGTTGCCATGACGATTGATAAAGCATTGACGCCTTAACAACCACGGCCATCGTGGCTATATAAATGGTTATTGACATTTTATTTGAATTAGCACGATTACAATAATACCAGGTGTTTAAAAGTCCCACCCCCC
>JAGFPH010003156.1:50376-65441 GCA_018207615.1 Philaenus spumarius | reverse complement strand
CAGCAATCGAACATTTTTAGTGTCCCCAAAAAATGGGGGATTTTGGGGGCAACTCAAAATTTTTAAGTAGGAAGTATGGTCATGTGATACCTCATTTGAAAGGTCTACTTACCACTAGGAAAATGACATAAATAAAATAAAAATCGGACCACCCAAAACAAAATGGCGGCCCTAAACGTGTTGAAATAAATCGACATAAAGTTGCTAATATCTCGAAAAGGAAGAGTTTTTGAAAAAATTTCAAGAGACAAAAAATATTTATTTCAAAGTGTTTGACCTGAAAATTGCTTTTAAATCGATTTCGTAAATTTTATTTTTCACAAAATTTTCTAAGGTGTAGGAGTCGACTTAAAATTTACGAAATCGATTTGGAAGTATCACATGACCATACTTCCCATTTAAAAATTTTGAGTAGCCCCCAAAATCCTCCATTTTTAGGGGACACTAAAAATTTCCGATTGCTTCAAAAGATACTTTGGGCTAAGTTAGTATCGTTTCCCAAAGGATATTTGTTTGTTTTAACAAACACAAAAGTTAAAGGGGGGGGGGGGGAGTGGGACTTTTAAGACACCTGGTATAGATAATTACAGTCATTCTAACAGTGATTTCAAAAGTATGCAAAAAACAAAGAAATTAATCAGAATCAATATAATAGTAAACGTATACTAAGCGTAAAAAAAAATAAACAAATACAAATTTATTTTGCAATCTTACTGTACAATAACTAATAAATCAATAAATATTTTTATTCATAGATATATTTTAATCAATAAACAATTTATGAATACTTTCAACAGGTTTGTTTTCTCAGGAGAAAATCACGTCCATTCAAAACTCAATTAACTAATTGAATTGATTACGTTTTAAACTGGTAGAGATTGAGGTTAGTGTAAGGATAGTCTTTTACAGAGAAAAATACGGGAAAGAGAGACTTCCCATTGGGACTCTAATAGGACTCGGGATAGTGTTAACAGTTGTACTCTTTTCATTAAAGCAAGTTTAGTACACACCTAATGATTGCAGGAGGAACCGATATTACAATGGGATAATCGGAACAGATAAAACGGAACAGCTTTTAACTAATGAAAAGTTAACGGTGTGTTTCCAATTAAAATATTAATGCTAAACAAAGTTAGACAAACCCAGATAGCTACAGTATTGTCTGTGTTATTAATATAGTACAGGCTGAAATGTAACTTTATTGGTTTTAGGAATATTATTTTGTACTAGGGGAGACCCCTGCGTGCTCCGCACGCCAACCCCCAATGGAACCTTCTAAAAACAAATGTTATGTTTTATTTATAATAAAGTTGTACGATTAATAATAACTTCAAAACTAAGATTGTAAATAATGATAAATGTTCAAATCAAATTATTTCTTATAGCCTATTTGATAACAGCAGTTATAATAATGGTTAAAAGAACCAGCAAGGCTCAGGTCTACACTTTAAAACCCTAACCTAAAAGCTAGAAATACAAAAATAATTGCTTCAAATTTTGAAATCAGCTGTTAATGGAAATATTGGAACAAACAGCTATATTATCTGTTCTTTTATTCAATTTATTGATATCTTCTATACAGGGTGTTACAAAAATGTGTGATGGGCTATACAGGACCTGATTCTACATGCAAAAATAAGTCGAAAATGTAATATAACATTTTTTCGATTTCGGCTTAGTTTAGCCGTAATCCGCCATTTTGTTTTTTTACAAAAACTCACTGTAACTCTGGAAATAGATAAGATATCGAGTTTGAATTTGGAATAAGCATTTTATATGTTACGATTAACAAGTATACCAAACACAAAGAATTTATTTTTATAATTTTCAAAATGGCGGAGGTTACAAATTTTTAATGTGGAATATCTTGAAAACCGTTAACTTTACAAAAAATGTACAAGAGACAAAATATTTTTCTTTTTTAACGACAGACACAATGCTTTTTTTGTATTTTCAGTAGGTCAAAGAATAACCGAGTTATCGACAAAAAACTAAAAACATAATTTCTTGGTAATTGTGTACAACAACCAAAATCAGCCTAAAACCATTTTTTTTTTTAAATACAACCAATTATTTAGTTATTTTTGTAGCGAGCTATGCAGATTCAGATTTTACATGCAAAAATAAGTCGAAAATGTAGTATAACATTTTTTTATTTCGGCTTAGTTTAGCAGTAATCCGCCATTTTGTATTTTGGGAAAATATTTATTATTTCAAAAACCCTTTGAGATATTTTTACGAAACTTCGCAAAAGTAGTTTGCACTAAAGTAAGTAACATTTGTAAAAAAAATATTTTTTAACTTTCAAAATTCAAAATGGCGGCCATTTGAATTTTTTTAATATCAAATTTCACGAAAACCGGTACCTAAATCAAATTTTTGCAAGAAACTAAATTTTTAGTATTTATTAATAAAAATCCATCAAAATATTAATTAATAAAATCGGTTCATAAATAAAGAAGCTGTGTTTATTTTAATAATTTAGACTAAAACTAATTAATTACATTACATAAATTATTACATTACATTTAATAAATTAAAAATAAATAACAAATAATAATTTGTTATTTAAAACAATGGAATGAAGAGGATACACCACATGTAGGTAGGCACTTGCCCTTCATAGCAAGTGTTCAATGTGACCTCCATTGGCGACCACGCACTGCCGTAATCGTCGTCCCATTGACTCTCGTACCCGCTCCAACACTCCAGGCATTTCTCTTATCCTCCGACATGCATCTTCAATTCTCTCCCTCAGCTGTTCAACATTGTTTACAGGCATTGCATAAACCATTGTTTTCAAATATCCCCATACAAAGAAATCTATTGGATTCAAATCGGGCGATCTTGCTGGCCATGCTATCGGGCCACCACGACCGATCCACTTATTTCTGAATCGCTGGTCCAGGTAAGTCCTTACTTCATTTCTGAAATGAGGAGGTGCACCGTCGTGCATAAACCACATGCTTCGACGTGTGTTTAGGGGCACTTCTTCCATGGCATCATTCTGAAGGAAGTGCAAATAGGTAAGTCCATTCAGCCTTGCTGGTAAAAACACTGGACCAATAAAATAATCCCCAATAATACCCACCCAAACATTCAATGAAAAGTTATGCTGGAACCTCGACTGCACTATTGTGTGAGGATTCTCGTCCGCCCATTGGTGGGTGTTATGGAAGTTCAAGATTCCATTTCGATTGAACCCAGCTTCATCTGTAAAAAGTACTGAAGACAGGAACTGCGCACTCCTAGTACATTTATTTTCTATCTGTTGACTAAAATGCAGTCTGTTTGGGTAGTCTTCTTCTAAAAGAGCCTGAACCCGTTGGAAATGGTAAGGATAAAGTAGATTGCTTTTCAAAATCCTCCATACCGTTAAGTGGTCAGCTCCCTCGGCAGATGCAATTCTTCTTGTGCTTGAGGAAGGATCGTCTTCAACAGCTTGCAACACTCTTTCTTCCAAATCCAACGTTCTTGTTGTTCGAGGTCTACCTCGACCTAAAGGCGGAGCGGTAAATGAACCATACTGTGTGAGGCGGTCGTGCACTTTTAAGAACATATTTTCACTAGGCAGTCGGCGATTTGGAAAACGTTCAGAGTACAAACGTCGAGCTAGCGCTAGATTACAATCTGCCAGTCCATACATTAAGTGAATATCAGTTAGTTCCGCGTTTGTAAAATCCACTGGCATTATGAGCTAGTTTCGTTAATGTCAAAGCAGCAATTGGATGTGAACAAAACACAGCAATAAGATATGTGACGGGACAACAATGGATTTGTTATAACAGCTGATTAAATGCATATCAGCTGTTAATGTGGAGTGAAAAGGAGACATAAAATGAATCAATTTTGGTTGTTGTACACAATTACCAAGAAATTATGTTTTTAGTTTTTTGTCGATAACTCGGTTATTCTTTGACCTACTGAAAATACAAAAAAAGCATTGTATCTGTCGTTAAAAAAGAAAAATATTTTGTCTCTTGTACATTTTATGTAAAGTTAACGGTTTTCAAGATATTCCACGTTAAAAATTTGTAACGGCCGCCATTTTGAAAATTATAAAAATAAATTCTTTGTGTTTGGTATACTTGTTAATCGTAACATATAAAATGCTTATTCCAAATTTGAACTCGATATCTTATCTATTTCCAGAGTTACAGTGAGTTTTTGTAAAAAAACAAAATGGCGGATTACGGCTAAACTAAGCCGAAATCGAAAAAATGTTATACTACATTTTCGACTTATTTTTGCATGTAGAATCAGGTCCTGTATAGCCCATCACACATTTTTGTAACACTCTGTATAATAAAAATGAATTGCTGTTTCTTTGAAATCGCATCAATTGAGAACTGCTGGACCAATTTGGCAATTTTTTGTTTTAAAATGTTCGTAATAGTCCGAACTAGGTTTTTATATAAAGAAAAAATTGAAAAGTTTCCCGAAAAAGTTTCAAATTTGGAAAAAGCTAAACAGCCTCTTTTGTATGGACTCAAGACCATAGCGCTCAAAAACAGCTGTTCGTATAAAATGCTTAGTAACACATGTTTGTTTACATTCATTACCATAGCAACTTTTGCAAAATTATAATCAGTTTATTATTCTTCAAAACCAATAGCTTTTTAGATTAGATTGACAAATTAAAAGCAAACACAAACAAATTCAATAAAACATGCTTAGGCCTACTATATTATAATTCAATTTAAACATCGGTTGTTACATATTATTATAAATAAAACAACTGTTATGGATCAAAAACTGAACATAATTTTAGGTTAGGCCTACAATGAACCAAAACACTTTTATTTGCAACTAATTTCTCTAATTTATAATCGGGTTATTATTCTTCAAAAACCAAAACAGCTTTTTTAGGTTAGATTGCCAAACAACACAAACAAAAATCAACGAAAAATGCTTACTGTATTATAATTCAATTCAAACATCAGTTGTTACATATCTATTTACTTACATATATGCTGTTTAAAATATTGTTTATATAAATTGTTTATATAAATTGTTTATATAAATTGTTGACATAAACACCATTTGCAATTCAATAATTTAAGTCAAAAGAATGAAATTTGATAACTACCCTTAAAATTAAATAAAGCAATAGCGAAGCATTGCCGGGTCCACTAGTATGGTAATAAATGTAAATACATGTGTTGGTTTATCATTCTAGGCCTAACCTAAGAATTTTTTCCGACTAAATTTAAAAATATTGAAATAAAAAAAGGTTTTTATCGAAATGAATTATAGTCTATGTTACTCAGGGAAAATGTAGTTTTTTATTAGTAAAACTATTTTTTCAATCGGTTTAGTAGTGCCAGAGATTACCCCCTACAAACAAACAAACAAACTTTACCTCTTTATAATATTAGTATAAATGTATGAAAAGTTAATAGAACAGCCATACAACCTTCCAAAAATCACACTTAGGCCTATAAGGTTTCTCTTCTATGTGTGTGTCAACGTGTATCTTTTATAGGTTGATAAGTAGCAGATTTTATTCAAAAATATAATTTACATTAACTGTTATATTATTTTATAGAACAGCTGTTTTATGTTTTTAATTTAATTAATACCACATGTTTTAATGTAAACAAAGCAGACGTTTTTAATTCTCATGTATTTCTTATGGGGATTTTTCGTTTTACGGGGTCCTCAAAACCTCTATAGTTTTTAATTTTAGAAAAAACTTATATTTTTCCCTCGTTCCTTGAATCGATACCTTTAATTTAATACCTCTCCCATTATCCTCCGATTTACCAAATTCCAACAATTTTTAATCTAAAAATTTCGCTTACAGAATTATATATAAGGATAGCAAAAAGTGGACCGAGATCGTCAATAACTATAAAAATTCGACCACGCAGCTGAACCGCTGACGTGAGTTGATTAAATTTCCAAGATTAAGTTTTTATGTTTTAGGGTTTCAACCAATTGGGAAACTGGGCAATTGGGAATTTGGGAAATCGGTTAACTCATGAAGGCGCTGAATAGCTGCCTATGTGTTCGTTCGAAGAAGAATTTGTTTACACCTTAGCCTCCAGCTTAGTCTCACGCGCTGCTTCGTTCCACTAGCAGCGGAAAGAACACACTTTGCGAGTTCGCACCTCGACTTTGCGGCCTAGGGTTATGGGCTGCTTCGCTTCGCTCGCAGCGTACAGACTCGTCCGTCGGCCTCGGATCAGAAGATGCCCCCACGGTAAAATCCTCCCGTGGATTTGAACCGGGTAATTTTATGGTATTTTACGTTTTGATTGATTTTGGGGAACCAAGTGAACTATAAGGTCGCGTAAAGGTACAATATATGCCGAATAATATCGTACATATATTATTATACAGGGTGTCCCACGAAGAAACGGAGAAACTCTCAAGACTTGTTCTTCGGGTGAAAATAACAAAAAAAGTTCATATAAACATAGGACCGAAAACTCTTCGTTTCCTAGATATCCGCCATTTTGTTTTTTGTGCAAAATAATTCATATCTGGAGAACAGTTTGACTGATTGAGTTCAAACTTGGCATGAAGCTTAACCTGACAGTGATATATCTCTATAAAAATAACCGATACTATCGAATCTTGCGTTTCTAAATGGCGGCTGTTTGAATATTTAAAAGCTAAATAACTCAAAAACCGTACATTTTAACGAAAAATTTCAAGGTACCTTTTTTGTAGCCCCTTTGATTCCTTATCGGATGGTGTAACTGTCAAAACAATCGGATGAAGGATAGTAGCTAAGTTAAAGGTAATGACAGCAAATGTACATACAATATTGCTGTGTTTACTGTGTTGGTATAGTATGCCGGGTTGAACAAACCAATTATTACACATAACGTAACTATTATCCTTCATCCGATTGTTGTGTCAGTCACAACACCCGATAGGGAATCAAAAGGGCTACAAAAAAGGTATCTTGACATTTTTCATTAAAATGTACGGTTTTTGAGTTATTTAGGTTTGAAATTTTCAAACAGCCGCCATTTTGAAACCCAAGATTCGATAGTATCGATTATTTTTCTTGAGATATATCATTGTTAGGTTAAACTTTATGCCAAGTTTGAACTCAATCAGTCAAACCGTTCTTTAGATATGAATTAATTTGCACAAAAAACAAAATGGCGGATATCTGGGAAACGAAGAGTTTTCGGTCCTATGTTTATATGAACTTTTTTTGTTATTTTCACCTGAAGAACAAGTCCTGAGAGTTTCTCCGTTTCTTTGTGGGACACTCTGTATATAAAACTCCAAAAAGGTTTAATTTAGGACGAGAAATCTCAAAAAAATATTTACTTCCAGTCAAAAATCGCGCCACCGACGGTGTAATTTAGCGAAGAGAGCTGGGGCTGTACCACTAGTCAAGATATAAATTTAGGAAGTTGACAACAGCTATGAATATTTAGATACTGTATGTTGTGAAGTTGATTTTTTTTAACATGAGTTATAGAAATAATGTAGTATACGTTACAAAATCTGCGTTTAGGTTATACAATTATAACATAATAAATTACCTTAAAAGGTCCGTCTTGCGACTTCAATTTAGGTCCGTGACTAGTTTCGAAGCCGCAACTTTATCATCAGAACTTCCTTAGTGTTTTTTTCATCCCTTCTGCAGGAATCGTCAAATATTAAAACAATACTAACACACAACATATACACAAACACTGATTAAAACGATCACGACTAGCACCGGTGTGCACTCGATAATGTCCGGTGGAGTATTCAAGGAGTATATTATAAAATTAATATAAATACAACCTTTTATCATCAATATATTCATTTAAAAAGTTTAACTTCGGAAACATTCGTACATTATGTAAAACATATAAACATATTCAATTATTATTTTTTTCATTATAGCATTAATGATTTCTAAATCATTTAATATGTCTATATGAAATAAAAATAAATTATAGAATCACAATTATTTATCTTTCTTGATATATAATAATATAATATGAAAATAACACATTTTAACAAATACGCCTACTGTTACACATAATCATGTTATGTTTTCTTTTAACAAAGGTGTAGCATTAATAATAACCCCAAAGCTAAGATGGTAAATAATGTTAAATGTTCAAATCAAATTTTTTCGTATATTTTATAACAGCAGTGATAATAAAGGTTAAAAGATTCAGCAAGGCTTAGGTCTACATTTTAATAAAAACCTAACCTAAAAGTTAGAAATACAAATAATTGCTTCAAAGTTTGAAATTAGCTGTTAATGGAAATATAAGAGCAAACAGCTGTTTTAACTGTTATTTTATTCAATTGCTTGCTATGATGATACATGTAAATACATATGTTGGTTAATCAGTCTAGGCCTAACCTAAGATTTTTCCGAATAAATTTACAAATATTGAAATAAATTTTTTTTTTACCAAAATAAATTATAGCCTATGTTACTCAGGGATAGTGCAACTTTTTATTAGTCAAAATATTTTTCCAATCGGTTCAGTAGTTCCAGAGACCACCCCTACATACAAACGAACAAGTTTTACCTTTTTATAATATCAGTACTGACACCGTGTCAACTTGTTCAAAAAAGAAAGTTTCAGCAATTCCATAAATCTAGTTTTTAAAAGAGTTATTTCTTGTTAAACTTACAAATTACCCTAGTTTGACATACTGTAGACTCCACTCGGGCGAATCTTTTGTTAGTAACGATTGTCTTTCTGGAGTTGCAACGTGATTGTTTCAAACAAAACTTATTCTGCAGAACAATTTTCTTTATAAATAATAACCGTAGGGAATTCCACACTGTCTTTGTTTCCATCTGTTGGCCGATGGATGCGCGAGAAACTGTATGTGTGAAAGGTAAGTAAGATTTGTAGCATTTTTATTACAAACTACCGACATTGCTATCTTATCTTCTAAAGCGAGAGATAATTGTCTGCTAAATGGATCTGGAATCTCCGTCTAAGGATTTTTGATTTTTTGATTTTATATGGGGCTTTTGGCCACGAGAAATCGATTGGAAATGGTCTCCATTCTAAGATAATTAGTTTTCTACGTCTTTTTATTAAATTAAAAAGTGAAATTTGTCCATTTTAAACAATACAAAGCACAGCTGATGCAAATGTTTTCAATGTCATTACAATAATCATCTGTTTTCTTTTAAACGAAGCACAGCTGATGCAAATGTTTTCAATGCCATTACAATAATCATCTGTTTTCTTTTAAACTGTATTTTATTAGAGGTTGTATCTATTTATAGTTACCATTGCAACGAATACTTCTGCTAAATAAACATACCCTTTATTTAGTTGTTTAATGTTATAGGCCTAACTCATTGTAGCACCAACTGCACATTGCCTTTCCAGAGTAATCATTTTTAGCGAATTTCCATAGGAAAGGTAAGACCCAAGGTCGGGAGTAGCAAATGAGCACCGATCATGGTCTCCAGGACACATTTTGGGGTGCCATTAAAAATCATATATATATTATATGTATACATGTTTTCGCACTCTAAGTCCGATTTGGTTCAAATTTGGTACACATGTTGGTTGACTATGTCGCTCGGACGAGTTCGTTAGCTAAAAAAAATCCAACAACCGGAAACACGTTTTTTGACAGAAAGTAACTATTTTTTGTGATAATGCTTACGAGAATAAATGTTTTTTTAGAGTCTTTTCTACAAATATAAATGTATGATGTTATTCTGCACATTTTGTTTTTTTACGTGACCTTAAAGCTCACTTGGTTCCCCCAAAATCGATCAAAACGTAAAATACCATAGAAGTACCCGGTTCAAAGCCATGTGGTGGATTCTACCGTGGGGTTGGCGTGCGAAGCACGCAATGCATTGTGTATTGAAGATACTCCCGATACGGGGGTTGGCGTGAAAAGCAACCAATGCTTTGTGTATTGAAGATACTCGCAATATACGGAATGCCGTGCGATCCATTTTGCAGCTATTCAGCACCGTCGTGAATAGACCTATTTCCCAATTGTCGGTTGAAACCCTAAAACATACGCCTATAAACTTAATTTTGGAAATTTGCTCAACTCACGTCAGCGGTTCAGCTGCGTGGTCGAATTATTTTTATTATATTTGTGAAGTGAAACCTTCTTTTTCGCACCGAGCACTTTTTACTAAAATAAACGAACTCGCGACACGGAATCAAAACGAGACGCTTTGCGTTTTTGATTTCGTCGACGATTTCTTCTTCTTCATTGGTTTACACACGTTCTAATCCAGAAGTTTAATGTAACAGCTGTCCGTAAAAATAGAAATCGACGAAATACAATATGCAGCGGTAAATTCAACAGTTTAAACATAATATCTGTGTGGGTTTAGTCACGTCACGCTACAGATGAAATGGGCATTGTGCTTCCTCGTTTTTAAAGTTGTGTTAAAATAGTTTACTTGGTAATACCTCTGGAATGGACATTGCACTTCCTAATTTTCTAAGTTGTGTGTTAGTGTACTTGGTGATACCTCTAAAGTGCTTTCTCATTTTTAAATGTCTAAATTTTCAGAGTTGCCATGGTAATGAATGTAAATGCATTAAAAACGTCTGTTGGTTCAGTATAGACCTAACCTAAAATAATGTTTTTTTTTAAATTATTAGTTCACTATTGACAATTATGTTTATGTTATTTTTTACATTTTAATTTTAAATGGGACAGGATAAAAATAATGATCAAATTTCAGATAAGCTTTTTTCTTTCAGAAAACACCAGTTTTTATGTTCAAACTACAAGACCGCTTAAAAAAAAGCATTTTTAGAAACATTATGTAGGAATTTATGCTTTACCCAAAAATGAAATTTTATTATAACAAATTGTAGAGAATAAATCAAAGAATACAACTGTATAGTTGAAAACACGATAAATAAAAATTGTAAAAACTCATTTCACTTTGTTAACAAATGAACATGTAAGTTATAACAAGTTAGTAACACAAAACTCGCGCTATTGCATTATATGCAATCCCAGACGCTGTCCTTACAACGCTTATTTACATCTGAAAACATTTATTTTTCATATTGATATATATTTTTGTACACTTTAGAATTAGAACTAAATCACAAACTGTTTGTATATTTTGAAAAGAAATATTAAAAATGATTACTACTTTTTATGTGGGCCTAAAGTTAGATTTTTCCCCGTTGGTGGTTAACTTGTTGAGTATGGGAATTAGGCAAATACTATAGGTTAATAAACTTTGAGCTTGACGAGTGAGAAGGAATTATTTTAAAAATAATAATAACAATGCACTAATTCTCACATACATACGTTCAATGATCAAACGCGTTTCAACGACAAAGTCGTCATCCTCACTGATACATGAGCTACAACTAAACACTTTTAACTAGTTTAGCATAGGTTGACGACTTTGTCGTTGAAAAGCGTTGAATCATTAAAGGTATGTGTGTGAGAATTAGTGTATTGTTATTATTATTACTTTCTCACTATACTATAGTATAGAGAAAGTATAGTGATCGCAAAAAAATCGGTGTTGAGATTTTTGTGGAAATATCCGTTTTAGGACCCCCTGATTCCAAAAAAGTGGTTTTTACAAAATGTCTGTCTGTATGTCTGTATGTATACAAAGCTAGAGAGAAAACTATTCGATCGATTTCAACCAAATTTGCACCAGACATGTCTAATTGGCCTGTATAGATGCAAGAAAAAGGGTTTCGAAAAATTTTGAAAAAAACCCCTCTTTTTGGCCAAAAAACCCTAAAAAATCATATATAATATTTTTTAATAAAAAAACTGCTCTAACGATTTTGATAAAATTTAGCTTATTTGTAGCCTTTAATGTGCCCTACCATATGCAAAAAACCGCATCTTTCTAAAAATTCTCGTTTAGGTAATAATAATAATAATAACAGATTTTTGGGGGTTTTTGGCGAAATGGCGAAAACTATTCGTTCGATTTCAAACAAATTTGCACCAGACATGTCAAGTAGGCCTGTATCGATGCACGAAAAACGATTTTAATTTTTTTTGAAAGAAACACCTTTTTGGCCAAAAAACCTCCAAAAAATCAGTTATTATTTTTTATGAATTACGGCTCTAAAGATTTTGATAAAATTTGGCTAATTTGTAGCCTTTATTGTGCCCTACCATATGCAAAAAACAGCATCTTTCTAAAAATTATCGTTTAGCTAATAATAATAATAGCTAATTTTTGGGGGGTTTTTTGGCCATAAAGGGGGTTGTTTTTCAAAAATGTTCAAAACCTTTTTACGTGCATCTATAAAGACCTAATTGACGTGTTTGGTGCAAATTTGTTCGAAATCGATCGAATAGTTTTCTCTCTAGATAGTAATAATAATATTTATTAGTTAATCTCCAACTTTAATATAAAATCACCTATCCTACCCCACCCTACAAGTCAGAATGAATAATCTGTTTAATAATTTAAATATGTTTGTGAGAAAGTATTTGCCAGTTCCTGGTACCGTTTATTTTTAAAATACTATAGGGTTAAAATTAAATGAAACAGCATCATCAACATCAAGCCAGTTATTCAGTTGTAGAATGCTCAAATTGTATTTATTTGAACAAATACATCAACTCGGCAAATACGCCACTCGTAAAATATTAGCCAACAATATTATCTTACACAATTTGTATACTAGGTGTTGAGTTTATAAGACGGACTGAGTCAAAGGTATCGGCAACTAAAACAAATTACGTTTATATGTCATCAACCCCAAACTCTAAACCCAATGTGACTTTAATAATAGACCAAAATACTCTGTTTTGCTCACTCTATATGTTGTTTTCAATACGTCCTAGTCCGTCATTCACTTGACTCGTAACGGTTCTTCCAAACGTCCTAATGGTCCAAATCTCGATTAGTGTAGAGATCCTTGCATGGTTAAGCTGCCTCGATCTCCCGGCTCTTACGTAGCATGACTGGCGTCCATTGCTGCCTCTCAGCTCACTGGTCTTCTCCCTGGCCTAACCTCGTAGCAAACTGGCCTTGATTCTAGATTAGGATTATGTTTATAAAATTCATCTATATTTATATCAGCTTCCGTGTTGATATTCTCAAGCTGGACCATTGCTACCTTCGTAGCAGTTCCTTCTTCCGCGTTAAGGTCGGGACACATGACCGCACCGTGCCAGAACCGCACCATAGCCTGGTGTTGTGTGGTGGGGGAATAATCTAATGAAAACGTATGGAAAAGTCTTATCATCGCCACACAGGAGGCGCGCCGTGCCGGTTAAATTTTGTTTACTTTTTTCGCGTTGACGGTGCGGCCACGGTATGGATCCCGAAAGACTATCGAAGAAATTCGAAAATTTCCCGTTATTGACGATCAAACCGACGAGAAATTTCGAAACGTGACCTACAAGGAGCAGATTTGGAAAAGTATCTAATCCAAGTTACAAGTTATAGGTTAGTAATTACTCAATTAGTCATGGCCGACACACGGCCTTGCTAGGGTAAAGTGTGGTCTCACTGAGAACGAGCCGAGATGCGGCCAACACTAGGCCGTGGTACGGTGCGGGCACGGTGCGGTCATGTGTGCCCCAACCTTTACACGACCTCTTAGGCGTCCCAGTTGACATTTCCTGATTCATACGCTTCCGCGTCTGTCTTTCACAACTCCAATATCTTCACATTAAATATACTAACTCTAATAATGGATATAACTAAACCTACCCAAAACCCTCGACTAATGCTAACAGTGCGCGTGCGTGAGAGCCGCACTCGCTAAGTAATCGAAGTACAGTGGAACCTCAATAAATCGAATCCCACGGGGAACGGGGAAATTTCGAACTATCGAGTATTTCGAATAATAAAGGATCGATTTATCAAGGTTCCTCATCCCCAATTTTCGATTTATAGAGGTTCAATTCAGTGCAAGCAATTGAGAATTGATTGCCTTCTAAAATAAGGTGTTTTGTACATTGAGCATTAATATTAATTTTAGTACTATATTGTAATGGTTAATAATGAAATTATAAAATTTAATATGTACTAAAATGGAAGAAGTAGTTAGTTTTATTTTCAAACTGCTTCTTTATTGAACCCACTCTACTGCTGGCCCAAGGCTGAGATGGATCGCAACAGGAGCGGAAGTTTGACAGAATAAAGGATTGGTATTTCCTGTCGACATACGATGCAGTAAAATACAGTATCGATGTTTTGAATCATAACACATTTCATACAACTTCGATTAATATAGAGGGTTTCTTGCCCTTACTTGTAGAGCTGCGCCGGTTGCACGATTTCGATTTATAGAGGGTTTTGAGCTAAAACTTCGATTTATAGAGGTACTTTAACGACTGAAAATACCGTAAAACTTCGACATCAAGGCGTTTCTCGTGAACTATTCGATTTTCAGAGGTAAAATTGACATTTCAAAAGATTGGGAAGTTCAAGGGGAATAAAAAAATCGATTTATCAAGGATTTCGAATTATTGAGGTTCGATTTATTGAGGTTCCACTGTATACACTGGCGAGAGGTTTAAAATGACAAAATTAGGCAGATAAATATTTCAGCCATATTGCCTACTGCTTACTATAAACTATTACAACAAGTTTTATCTACAATCTTGTATCCGAGAAATACATTTAAGGCCTGATCGACCCCTGAGTAAAGCCATAACTCTGGAACGATTATCAATTAGAGCCCCGTACAGCAATAAAAGCGAAAGTACGTGATAAGTCAAGCACTGAGGTGGGGGGGGGGTTGAAAAGCCTCTCGCATCCTGAGAGCAGAGATAGCAGACGCGAACATCTTCAACTGATGGATGGGATTCCAATACAGACATAAATATTTGCTTTACAACTTGACTTCTTCTAAGTGTCTTAGCGGTGCAGACAATATTATATGATGGCGTTACAAAGTCAACTTCAAAAGTCACGACTTTTACTGAAGTAACAAAGGAAACAAAGTCAATGTGAGTATTAACATGATTTATTATTGACCAGCTGATACGTAGCACATGTGATTAAATAAAAGGACTATCGGGTAAATATTGTAAACGATCTGAAATCCGGCTTTATGTCCAAGACAGTGAGATTCGCCAAATCGATCTATGCATCCCTTTCAGGACTACGTAATATATTAGCTATGCACCAATAATCG
>JAGFPH010003156.1:38320-50276 GCA_018207615.1 Philaenus spumarius | reverse complement strand
CATCCCTTTCAGGACTACGTAATATATTAGCTATGCACCAATAATCGCTCAAAATCCCGTGTTCCGAAAGTTTGTTAATCATAAATCATGAAAGCGGGTTTTGATGTGTATTTATCATCTACGAGTACATTTCATATTATTGCAAAGGCTACTGTTTTGATATATATTTAACGATTAAACCAGCGAATACAGTAAATTAAAACACAGATAATCTTGTCAAAGTGTTAAGATTTTCACCCAAATTAGTTGTTTTATTTAAAACTAGGGGAGCACCCTACGTTCTCCGAACGCCAACCCCGTTGGAATCTTCTGCACACATAATCATGTTATGTTTTCTTTATAATAAAGGCGTAGGATTAATAATAACCCCAAAGCTAAGACGGTAAATAATGTTAAATGTTGAAATCAAATTATTTCGTATATTTTATAACAGCAGTTGTAATAAAGGTTAAAAGAACCAGCAAGGCTCAGGTCTGCACTTTAATAAAAACCTAACCTAAAAGTGAGAAATACAAATAATTGGTTCAAAGTGTGAAATCGTGTGTTAATGGAAATATTGGAGCAAACAGTTGCTTTATCTGTTATTTTATTCAATTGGTTGCTATGGTAATAAATGTAAACACATGTTTTGGTTCATCAGTCTAGGCCTAACCTAAGATTTTTTCCGACTAAATTTATAAATATTGGAAAAAATGTTTTTATCAAAATGAATTATAGCCTAAGTTACTGAGGGAGAGTGTAGCTTTTTATAAGTAAAACTATTGTTTCAATCGGTTCAGTAGTTATAGAGATTACCCCCTACATACAAACAAACAAATTTTACCTCTTTATAATAATATTAGTATAGATACAGGTAATACATTTCGTATTATACTAATGAACCATGTCAGCTGTTCATCTCCTACTAGGATGCATGACTTTCACATTGTAATGTATTCTTTGTTGAAATATTTTTCGCAAATAATATTTTTTTAGGGGTTAATTTGAAACAACCCCTAAAACCATTAATATTGTTTATTTTATATCACAAAAACCATATGGCGTAGAAACGTCGAATTTGGTACACATATTGCTCATAGGCCCTAGAGGCGCACTAAGAAAAGATTTTTAAATATTTGGCCTGTAAGGGTTGAAGCAACCCCTAAAACAATAAATATTGTTTATTATATACCTCAAAAACCATATGGCCTAGTAACGTCGAATTTAGTACACATATTGCTCATATACCCTTGAAGTGCAATAAAAAAGGATTTTTAAATATTTCGCGTTAAAGGGTTGAAACAGCCCCTAAAACCATAAATATTGTTTATTTTATACCTCAAAAACCATATAGCCTAGGAACGTCGAATTTGGCACACATTGCTCATAGACCCTAGAGGCGCACTAAGAAAGGATTTTTTAATGTTTGGCCTGTAAGGGTTGAAACAACCCCTAAAACAATAAATATTGTTTATTATACATCTCAAAACCCCTACCTTCTAGGAACGTGTAATTTGGTCCATGTATTTGCCATAGGGGCTAGAGAAGCACTAAGGAAGTATTTTTTAAATATTTGGCCTGTAAGGGTTGAAACAACCCCTAAAACAATAAATATTGTTTATTATATATCTCAAAACCCCTACCTCTTAGGAACGTGTAATTTGGTCCACGTATTTGCCATAGGGGCTAGAGAAGCACTAAGGAAGTATTTTTTAAATATTTGGCCTGTAAGGGTTGAAGCAACCCCTAAAACAATAATTATTGTTTATTATATATTTATCTCAAGACCCATAACTTTTAGGAACGTAAAATTTGGTATACGTACTGCCATAGGGGTTGGAGGTGCACTAAGAAAAGATTTTGAAATATATGGCCTGTAATGGTTGAAACAACCAATAAAACAATAAATATTGTTTATTATATATCTCAAAACCCCTATCTTCTAGGAACGTAAAATTTGGTACACGTATTGCAATAGGGATTAGAGGTGCACTATGAAAGTATTTTTAAATATTGGGCCTGTAAAGGTTGAAACAAAACTTAAAACAATAAATATTGTTTATTATATATCTCAAAACCCCTAAAACCTAGGAACGTGTCATTTGGTACACGTATTTGTCATATGCGCTAGAGGCGCACTAATCACTGTTTAAAATACAAGATCTGAGGAGTGACTGTTTCTCCCGTGGCCAGTTATACGTAGCATGTTCCAGAGTAAGCTCATCTGACAGCCTGGTCCTCCTTCAGCCAGAAAATAAAACTAAAAATATTGTTTACAAAGAGGTACTTAGCATTTAAGAAAAAATAAACAACATCAACTTTGGTAGCCCGCACTTACCTGTTGTTAACAGAAGGTCTACAACTAGCTTATCAATGTTAAACTTAACTTTTACTAATCTAAGTAGTCCATAATCCTAATGATATTAAACCGTAGCGAAGCACGGGTACTTTCAGCTAGTATTTGTATATAACAATGCATTAGAAATACATAAAATTAAAATTAAACACACAAAATAATTATAGGTTAGGCCTACACTGATAAACCAACACATGTTTCTTCAATGTGTTTATATTCATTACCATAGCAACCAATAAAATAAAATAACAGATAAAACAGTTGATTGTAATGTATAATCTTTAAAAAATTTATGTTAGGTCTATACTGATGAAGCAACTTGTTTCTTGAATGTATTTACATACATTGCCGTAGCAACCAATTGAATAAAAGATAAACAGTTGATTCAGATGTCCAGCTTAATAACAGAAAATAATCTCTATAATACATTTTATATTTATTAGAATATTGCCATGCAAATTTATATTTCTCCCGTGTGGTATTAAGCAAAAAAATTTTAGCGAATATATATATGAAAAATGAGCTATTGCAGTAACCCTTATGGTAAGAACTAAGGTCGGAAGTAGCAAATGAGCACCGATCTTGGTCCCCAGAACACGTTTATGGGTGTCATTAAAAGTCATAAATATATATGGGGATTTATATGTGTTCGTACTCTAGCGGCCGCATTTTAAGTCCGATTTGGTCTAATTTGGTTCACATGTTGGTTGTCTACGTCGCTCGGACGAGTTCGTTAGCAAAAAAAATCCAACAACCGGAAGCACGTTTTTTTGACAGGAAATAACTATTTTTTGATGTTTTTCCTACAAGAATGAATTTTTTGTTAGATTTTTTTCTAAAAATATAAGTGTAGACTGTTATTCTGCACATTTTGTTTTTTTACGCGACCTTATAGCTCGCTTGGTTCCCCCAAAATCGATCAAAACGTAAAACACCATAAAAAGTACCCGGTTCAAAGCCACGTGGTGGATTTTACCTTGTGGGCGTCGCTCATCCGAGGCCGACGGGCGAGTTTTTCCGCTGCGAGCAAAGCGAAGCTCATAACCCGAGGCCACAAGATCGAGGTGCAAATTCGTAAAGCGAGTTTTTCCACTGCGAGTGTAATGAAGGAGCCTTAGGCGCAAACAAATTCTACAAATACATTTCTTATATTCTTATAGGTCCGGAGTAGATCTATTTCCCAAATTGTTGGTTGAAACTATAAAACATAGGCCTGTAAACTTAATTTTGTAAATTTGCTCAATTCACGTCGGCGGTTCAATTGTAGCTCCGCGGTCGAATTTTTCCCGATACGAATTTACTACAGAGCTAGTTCGATTTAACTAATCGATTTATTGATAGTATTATTAAAAGCATCCATCTGTTCATCTAAACCGTGGATGTACGAAAGTTGAAATTAATTACTCACGCTCTTATCAGGATCATCATACAGACAATTATTTTCCAATTTGCGGTTCACAACTTGTTTTATCAATTAATTAATCCCACTGTGGCAGTAATACACCAGTAGTCTATTAAGCCTAACGTGTTGTCCAGTTCAGCATACATTCAACAAGCATTTGATAACAATGAACAAAACATAATTTGATCACGTATCTGAACCGCTGACTTGTTTTAGGGTTTCAAACAACTATTTCGGAAATGTATTTACCCACAAAGTCCTGCGTACGAAATACATTAGTAGAATTTGTTTGCCCCTCAATCTCCAACCACGGCTCCGCGCAACTTCGCGAGTTTGCACCTCAACCTTGCGGACTCGGATTATGGACTGCGCTTTGCGACTTTGCACCTGGACCTTGCGCCGTCGGACGAAGAGCTGCCCCTGGATTTGATGGTGTCCGGACAGTTCCCCACACTGACACTTCCCCACAGCCCTTGGACGTGGCTACCTGTTTAATGACTCGGAAATAATCTCGACTGACATTTCCACACACACCTCCCCCCCTTCCCCCAAGGATACTTTTACGCTATACTTCATACTTCAAAGGTTACTGTGGGGAGGTTAGGTTAGGAGTTAGTAATGAAGTACATAGACCGAGCGCTTTTCTTCACTCCAAAGGAGTATTATGTTAAGGTGCATTGTCACTGGAGCTGCCGTAACGATGATCGCTGAAGTCTTGGGGGGGGGGGGGGAATGTGTGTGGAACTGTCAGTCGAGATTATTTCTGAGTCATTAAACTGGTAGCCACGACCAAGGGCTGTGGGGCAGTGTGTGGAAGTGTCAGTGTGGGGAACTGTCATGCACTCGGATTTGATCCCGTGATTTGATTATATTTTACGTTTACATAGATTTTGGATTGACCAGAAGGGCTGTAAGGTTGCGTTAAAAACAAAATGTGTTGAATATTGTCTACACTAATATTATAAAGAGGTAAAATTTTTTTGCTTGTTTTGTTTTTTTATGTAGGGGGTAATCTCTGGAACTACTGAACCGATTGAAAAAATGGTTTTACTAATAAAAAACTACACTATTTATTCCTGAGTAACATAGGATATAATTAATTTTGATAAAAACATTTTGTATTTCAATATTTGTAAATTTAGTCGGAAAAAATTCTTAGGTTAGGCCTAGATTGATGAAACATATATTTCTTGAATGTATTTACATTAATTACCACAGCAACCGATTGAATAAAATAACCGATAAAACAGCTGATTTTTATTAAAAGCTGATTTCAAAATTTGAAGCAACTATTTGTATTTCTAACTTTCAGGTTTTTATAATAGATTTTTATTGAAGTTTATACCTGAGCCTTGCTGGTTTTTTTAAACTTTTGTTATAACTGCTGTTATAGAATATACGAAATAATTTGATTTGAACATTTAACGTAATTTACCATCTTAGCTTTGGGGTTATTTTTAATCCTACACCTTTATTGTAAAGAAAATATAGTATAGTGTATAGAAAGTCCAACGGGGTTGGCGTGAGGAGCACGCACGTGTTTCAACTAGTTTTAAGTAAAACTCC
This sequence comes from Philaenus spumarius, assembly GCA_018207615.1. Taxonomy (NCBI): domain Eukaryota; kingdom Metazoa; phylum Arthropoda; class Insecta; order Hemiptera; family Aphrophoridae; genus Philaenus; species Philaenus spumarius. The sequence continues at coordinate 44,973 of JAGFPH010003156.1, read as the reverse complement.
GAAAGTATTTCATTTTAGTACGAAAACTCTCTGATTGTCTAGCTAACAAACTCGTGCAAGTGAATTAGAAAACCAACGTGTGTATCGGAATTCGGACCAAATCGTACGAAAAATGTGGCCGTTAGAGTGCAAACATAATATATATATATTTACATTTACGTATACATTTCAATTCCACCTCAATAACGTGTTCTGTTGACCATGATCGTCTCACCGTAAGAACCATTGCAATAGATCATCTTTCCGATGGAAATTCGCTAAAAATCCAGAAGGATGGCCGAGTGGTTAAAGGCGTCGGTTCGATCTTACTGGATATCAATTTATCAGAGCTTTACGCTACTCCCCATTAAACTGGCATAAAGTAAAGACGTCATACAGTAAAATCTAAATAAACAAATACAAAATAATAATTGAAGAAATAAAATACTAGTAATAATAATCCATACAAAGGCAAAATAAATAATTAATACGATGGTTATGCATTATGCATACTTGCACTAAACAAATATCCAGTTGGTGCGGTTGACAATAATAATTTAAACTACCTGGCCATTTTGGAAGACAAATTCATAAGAAATAATTCGACAGCTGACGTGGATTAAGCGAATTTACAGAATTAAGTTTATATGTTTTAGGGTTTCAACCAACTATTTTAGAAATTGGTCTAATCGCGAAGGTGCTGAATAGCTGCCTCTGTGTACGAAATATATTAGTAGGATTTGTTTGCATCTAAGCCTCCAGGATTGCGAGTTTGTACCTCGAATTTGCGGGCTCGGCTTATGGACTGCTTCGCTTCGCTCGCAGAGTACAAACTCGGCCGTCGGCCTTGGACCAGAAGATAAAATTCCCCACGTGGATTCGAACCATGCGCTTTTGTGGTATTTTGGGGGTCGCAAACGAGCTATAAGGTCAAAAAAACAGTTACTTACAGTCAAACAAGTTTGTTCCGGTTGTTGGATTGTTTTGCCTGACGAATTCGTCCTAGACACTTAGACAGCCAACGTGTGCAGCAATTTTGAAACAAATCGGACCTAAAGACGCAGCCGTTAAAGTGCAAAACCGTATATACATAGAATTTTTATTGACACCCCAAGACGTTTTCTGGGGCTATGATCGGTGCTCATTTACTACTCCCGACCTTAGGTCTCACCATAAGGATCACTGCAATAGCTCAACTTTCCTATGGAAATTCGTTAATAAATTGTTTTAATGATGTTTTTTAGCTTCCAAGAATGGAATTATTATAATAATGGGTAATTAATTACCTTATTTCAACCGTCGATCACTCTAAACTAAATCCTTTTTGGATTACCGGTTTCGGTGGTTCATGCCACCATCATCAGATCCACCTCAAAATATATTCATTCCACTGTTGTGGAACACGTCGTAACAAACTGTACACAATTAACATAAAACATTAAGAAACACAAACACTTGAACAAATTTAAATATATACACTGTCTGAAAAATCAACTTCACATATCACATGAGGACTCCGTTACTCATGCCATTTCGTGGAGGGCATGTGTACAACTGTGGTCTTGTGCAATATTATATATGAGATAAGGATGTGCAATCATGATGGTATTGGGATTTCAATTTTATCTCAGGTTGATGGCTCTGTTAAATAATTCATTAGATGAATAATGAATGCAGTTTATCATTTAACATATTAACAGGGTCATATTTTGATGCACTATACAGGGTGTCACAAAAATGTGTGATGGGCTATACAGGACCTGATTCTACATAAAAAAATAAGTCTAAAATATAGATTAACATTTTTTCGATTTCTGCTTAGTTTAGCCGTAATCCGCCATTTTGTTTTTTTACAAAAACTCACTGTAACTCTGGAAATAGATAAGGTATAGAGTTTAAATTTGGAATAAGCATTTTATATGTTACGATTAACAAGTGTACCAAACACAAAAAATTTCTTTTTATAATTTTCAAAATGGCGGCCGTTACAAATTTTTAACGTGGAATATCTTGATAACCGTTAACTTTACAAAAAATGTACAAGAGACAAAATATTTTCTTTTTTTAACGACAGACAAAATGGTTTTTTTTGTATTTTTAGTAGGTCAAAGAATAACCGAGTTATCGACAAAAAACTAAAAACATAATTTCTTGGTAATTGTCTACAACATCCAAAATTAGCCTAAAACCATATTTTTGTTTAAATTTAACAAATTGTTTAGTTATTTTTGTAGCGAGCTATGCAGATTCAGATTTTACATGCAAAAATAAGTCGAAAGTGTTGTATAAAACTTTTTCGATTTTGGCTTAGTTTAGCAGTAACCCGCCATTTTGTATTTTGGGAAAATATTTATTATTTCAAAAACCCTTTGAGATATTTTTACAAAACTTGGTAAAAGTATTTTGCACTGAAGTAAGTAACATTTGTAAAAAAATTATTTTTTTAACTTTCCAAATTTCAAAATGGCGGCCATTTGAATTTTTTAATGTCAAATTTCACAAACACCGGTACTTAAATCAAATTTTTGCAAGAAACAAAACTTTTAGTATTTATTAAAAAAAATCCAACAAAACATGAATTAATAAAATCGATTCATAAATAAAGAAGCTGTGTTTATTTAATAATTTAGACTGAAACTAATTAATTACATTACATAAATTATTACATTACATTTAATAAATTTAAAATAAATAACAAATAACAATTTGTTATTTAAAACAATGGAATGAAGAGGATACACCACATGTAGGTAGGCACTTGCCCTTCATAGCAAGTGTTCAGATGTAATTAATTACTTTCAGTCTAAATTATTAAAATAAACACAGCTTCTTTATTTATGAACCAATTTTATTAATTCATGTTTTGTTGGATTTTTATTAATAAATACTAAAAATTTTGTTTCTTGCAAACATTTGATTTAGGTACCGGTTTTCGTGAAATTTGACATTAAAAAATTCAAATGACCGCCATTTTGAAATTTGGAAAGTTAAAAAAATATTTTTTTTACAAATTTTACTTACTTTAGTGCAAAATACTTTTGCCAAGTTTCGTAAAAATATCTCAAAGGGTTTTTGAAATAATAAATATTTTCCCAAAATACAAAATGGCGGATTACTGCTAAACTAAGCCAAAATCGAAAGAATGTTATACTACATTTTCGACTTATTTTTGAATGTAAAATCTGAATCTGCATAGCTCGCTACAAAAACAACTAAACAATTTGTTAAATTTAAACAAAAATATGGTTTTAGGCTAATTTTGGTTGTTGTAGACAATTACCAAGAAATTATGTTTTTAGTTTTTTGTCGATAACTCGGTTATTCTTTGACCTACTAAAAATACAAAAAAGCATTGTGTCTGTCGTTAAAAAAGGAAAATATTTTGTCTCTTGTACATTTTTAGTAAAGTCAACGGTTTTCAAGATATTCCACGTTAAAAATTTGTAACGGCCGCCATTTTGAAAATTATAAAAAGAAATTCTTTGTGTTTGGTACACTTGTTAATCGTAACATATAAAATGCTTATTCCAAATTTAAACTCGATATCTTATCTATTTCCAGAGTTAAAGTGAGTTTTTGTAAAAAAACAAAATGGCGGATTACGGCTAAACTAAGCAAAAATCGAAAAAATGTTACTCTATATTTTAGACTTATTTTTGTATGTAGAATCAGGTCCTGTACAGCCCATCACACATTTTTGTGACACCCTGTATATTTCAAACTCATCTAGGGATGACACAAACGGCTCTTTCTGCATGTATGAAGAATGTTTAGCTTATTGTGAACATTGACGTATTTGTGGTCAAAATCAATGAGGTGTTTGGCGAAACTGGATCTCTGTTCAAATAGCGTGGGTTTAGGTAGGTGTTCTTTAAACCGTTTGGTGAAAGATCGTCCAGTTTGACCGATATAAAATTTAGAGCAATCACTACACGTAATCTTAGGCTAACAACAGACGAGACACCGGTGTACGGGACACTGTCCGGTGTCCCAGCTTCTCGCGGGGAGAGACACCGTAGAGCCACAGAATCTGGTAGCGCGCTTGATTGACACAAATTTAATTGATAGTACATTTAGTGTCCCGTACACTAGTGCACCGTACACCGGTGTCTCGTCTGTTGTTAGCCTTATACACACCTGGCGTATTCATTCTATCAAAAGATGGATTACTATTCTTTGGCTTCAAAAAGTTGACGAGGTTATTTGTGGTTCTGTATGCCTGGATGATATTATGTTTTCTCAATTCTTTCTTTAAGTTGAACTTCAGTTTCCTGTTATACTCAATGGGTATATAAGTTAGTTTCTTTCTTGTTTCATTGCGGAGTTCTTTTGCGCTATTTATTTTTCTTTTATGTTTTTTAATTAGTCTGTCGACTAATCCTCGTTCATAGCCGTTTACCGACGCTATGTGTTTGATTATGTTATATTCCCTTTGGAAATCACAATAATTCAGAGGCAAACTGAGTAGTCGATGGACGAGACTGTTGAAGGCAGCCAACTTATGGTTCATCGGATTATTCGAAGCATGAATAGTTTGGTCCTTTGCAGTAGGCTTTTTGTATGCTAAATGTGTAAAAACCTTCCTTCTTGCCTTTAGAGTGTGTGACGGTTGAAATAAGGTAATTAATCACCCATTATTATAATAAATTGATGTTTGATGTTATACTTCGTCTTCTAAGTGGGGACCTGCTTATGTGTGAAGTTATTTCCTATACCAATAAAACTACAGATATTGTATACCTATATAAATAAAAGCGAAATACCACTCACTCACTCACTCATCACGATTTCTCAAAAACTGCCGAACGGATTGAAATGAAATTTGGTATGTAGCTTCCTCAAGGGCCATAGGTTTGACTAAGAAAGGGTTTGAAAAAATTTCGAAATTTTAGGGGGTTTTGGTGGGATCAAAGTTATTAAATCACGATTTCTTCAAAACTACCGAACGGATTGGAATGAAATTTGATATGTAGCTTCCTCTAGGGCCATAAGTGTTCACTAAAAAAGGGGTTTAAAAGATTGGAAATTTTAGGAGGGTTTGGGGGTAAAAATGACTAAATCTTGATTTCTCCCAAATGACCGAACAGATTGGAATTAAATTTGGTATGAAGCTTCCTCTAGGGTTATAGGCGCTCGCTAAGAAAGGGTTTCAAAAAATTCGAAATTTTAGGAGGGTCTGGGGGGATTAAAGTTATTAAAATAATAATTTCAGATCTTTTATTATTATTTAAGATCTATATATATAAAAGGGAAATACCACTCACTGACTGAACACTTAAAAAGAATACAATTACGTTAAAAAGACTGAAAATACCAACCACAACGGGCAACGCCGTACGGGTCAGCTAGTATAGATATATAGTTTTATCTTTGAATGAATACTCTACCTTAATTTACTCCAATCGTACTCTATTTATGTAGACTTGAATTCCACAGTATGAGCTAATGTTACACGGAAGCGTAGAAAGACATGGCATTAATCGTTTTAATTCTCTAGAACAGCATGGAATAAACAATAATCTAAGTACATTCTAAACGTTGATTCAAGAATGTTTTCAAAACATTTTTTTTTAAAGAACACTCCACGTAAATATTCCTACGTGAAATTCAAGTCATTTATGTAATTGCTCGCACCCCACAGAAGACAATATTCAGTTCCGTGAAGTAGAAGTAGTGGTGGATCGATGGGAGAGGGGTGGGGGCAGGGAGGGGGCGGGGGGCGAGATCGTAGTGAGCCTCACGTTATAGACCAGTCGATGTCTGGCACCGCTACGTTGTATATAGTAATCATAACAATACGGGTGTATAAGTGAGAGTTTTTTGTGTTTTGTGTTTTATTGTGTTTCCCGTCGGTAGTGTTTTTGTGTAGTTCGTCTGTTTGTGTGAATCGAGGAATTTAATTTAGTGAGTATTTCGTAGTATTATTTAGACCGGAGGATGTACTTTTACTTTCCACGGAGTAGTAGTGTAAAGAAAGTTGTAATCGATTCAGAGATACTTGAAAAAAATATGTTATTATATTACGTTCAACAATTTATTTCTAACTTAAATGCAGACTAGGTGAAACGCGACTATTCTAAGCAGTATCTATACATACATATAAATACAATTGAAGTGTCTGTCTGTGATTTCAAAATAAATATAGTTTTTTAAGCTCATTTGGTTATTCGCACTTCACCAAAACCTGAACATGCATTTTTTAAATTTTTTGTCCGTCTAGCCGCTTGTCCGGGCTAATATCCGGAACTCTTGAACCGATTTTGACGACACATTCGTTTGCACGGAGAGGACTTTTCATAGATTAATCTAGGCTACTTTTTATCCCGAAAATATTCAGGTTTCCTATTTGAAAATTAAAAAAGTGCGAACATCATTTACAAAATTAGGGGTTTGCGAACGGACGTGGCATGCGACCTTTATAAATAAAACATCTGATTTTGATTAAAAGCTCAACACTTTGAAATGATCGTCTATTTATTAATTCATATTAATTCATTCTGTTATATATTTAACGGTTAAAAAAGCATTAAATTAAGCTGGTTTAATCGTTAAATATATATCAAAACAGTTTCAATAATGTGAAATAATCTATATATATAAAAGCGAAATAATACTCACTCACTCACTCACTCATCACGATTTCTCAAAAACTACCGAACGGATTGAAATGAAAT
>JAGFPH010003156.1:25867-38220 GCA_018207615.1 Philaenus spumarius | reverse complement strand
TTGTTCCGGGAGGTGTACCTAAAACACCTTTACACAGGATTATAGTAAATTTAATTGTCTTTTGAATGGTATAACTCCCAATATGTACTCGGGCTTATGAGTGGGCGAAAATGCGCAATTAACGTACAAAAATAGCGAAAAAGTCGATTATTGGGATCTTTATATGAGTTTTGTTCCTTGTTCCAGGAGGTGTACCTAAAACACCTTTACACAAGGTTATAGTAAATTTAATTGCCTTTCGACTCATATAACTCACAAATTGAACTTGGGCTTATGAGAGGGAGATATCATGCAATTTCCTCGCTCTAACTTTGCCATTTTGGGTTTACTACAAATAGGCCGCCATTTTGTTTCAATTCAAAAAATAAAAATATATGTACCTTTCAAATCCTACAAGGACCCTTTCAAAAAAAAATCATCATTTTTGAAGCATATTTACTACCTTTTAGCAAGGTTTGTAAAAAACTACCCCTCAAATTCCTACCCAAAAACGAAAAAACTGTATAACTCCGCCATTTTGAAACGGATCGAAAAACAAAAAAAGTACCTTTTGATGAATCGCACTAAGGCCCTTTGGCCAAAAAATCAGAAATTTTGAAGCATTTTTACTACCCCTTAAAAATCCGGGAATAAAACATATATATATATATATATAAAGTAATGATTTTTGGGTATAGTCTCCAAATGGTCTGAAACGGATAGAAACCAAATTTTAGCCTTCTCCGACCAACCGTTTTCAAGTTGGGTCGAGTGTAATAGCTCTTATTTTCTTCGAAAATTCGGCTAAAAATATAAAAAAAGGTTTTACTTCCGGTCAACAAAGGTGCTTCCGCCCGAGCGACGTAGACAACCAACGTGTTTTACCGAATTTGAACAAAATCGGACTTAAAATTCGGCCGTTAGAGTGCGAACACATATGTACATTTAATGACATCCCAAAAATGGTGTTCTGGGGACCATGAACGGTGCACATTTACTACTTCCGACCTTAGGTCTCACCTAAGGTCACTGCATAGCTCATCTTTCGTATAGAAATTGGCTAAAAATACAAAATAATATGTCTTATGTCTTTCATTTCAGTAATGCAAAACCACCAACAAATATGGATCATAATTTGGGCACCAAAGTTATAAACGTAGAAATTTCCCATTTAACACAACTGAATGTGGTGCGTACTAAAATTATAAACTGGTACAAGGTTTATCTTTACAATCTCACGTTCAAGGCCGTAGCCAGGGGGGAGGGGGGTTTGGTGGGGGTGGGGGGGGGGATTAGGATTACCAACACACCCCAAATCCCAAAATTTAGTAGCAAGAATTAATACTAGGTTTAAAAAGTGCAAGTTAAAATATAAAATAGACAACACAACAGAGGATAAAACAACATATTTTAAATCATTGTGCGTTGCATGCATACTGATATTTAGATTTACTTGATTAAACTACAACGTACAATACACATGGATGCAGTAAGTTACAGTCTTACTCTCTTGTGAGCTCGATCTGATCTATTAAATAAGAAAACTACGAAGGTTCAACAAAAATACACAAAACACACAATGCTCTGTGTATTGAAAATTCTCCCAATATGGGGGTTGGCGTGCGAACCACGCAATGCATTGTGTATTGAAGAATACTCCCAATACGGGGTTTGCCGTGCGAAGCACGCAATGCTCTGTATATTGAAAATTCTCCCAATACGGGGGTTAGCGTGCGAAGCACTCAATGAATTGTGTATTTAAAATACTCCTTATACGGAGGTTGGCGTGCAATGCACTGTTCGTCGGCCGCTTCTCATAGTGTTCAGTGTCAAGCTCACATGTGCGTAATTAGCAGTGAACGTGTTAAAAGGGTTTGGATTCAAAACCCCGGTCCTGACCCCCCCCCCCTCCCCGAATAGTTCTAATGACTACGACCTTGCTCACGTTGCATACAATAGTTTTCATGGCGTCTGAACGTCTATTTTTGTTTAAACCTTGTCTGGAAAACCTTTGTGTTACGAAATATTCTATGTAAAGGTTTAATTAATTAACAATGGAGTAATAATCACAGATATGTAGTAATGAATTATTCTAAACCTACAGTTGGAATTGCAACAATGTAAACGAGTTCTGTCCGTGGAAGCTTGGTAAGGTACTGTAACAAGGAGAGTGACTAGGTTTTGAATTACAAAATTCATTAATCACTTTAACATAACTGAGTTTTCTGATTTAAACTTATTGTCTGGTAGCGAGATGTGCTCTATTTTAATTTTGAATCTAAATATTAAAAATTTTCGAATGTGTGGTGATTTCCTTTTAAAAAAGTGGGCTTTCATTATTCTGGTTTATATTAATTAAATATATACAGGATGTCCCATAACTAAAGTGCCAAACTTTATGGTTCTATGGGTCAAAATAAGAAAAAATAGTTCATATAAACATAGAACCGAAAACGCTTCGTTTTCCAGATGTCCGCCATTTTGTTGTTTGTACAAAATAATTCATATCTAGAGAACGGTTTCACCGATTGAGATCAAACTTGGCATGAAGTTTAACCTAACAACGATATATATCAAGAAAAATAAGCGATTCGATCACATCAAGATTTTCAAAATGGCGGCTGTTTGAAAATTTCAAACCTAATTTACTCAAAAACAGAGTGATCAATTCAAGATGGCCACCATTGGGATCTCGGAAACTATAAAAGTTACAACAAACTTTAAATAGGGGGACCTTCTCTACTTTTTCCCTTGCATTAAAAATAAAACATTAAAATTTAAAAAAAACCCGCTATTTTTCCATTATGGCGGCCAACTTAATTTTTTCAAATGGAAACCCCTATTTTTTATGTTGAATTTCGATTGGGATCACAAATTTAAGACATTTTAATTCTTTTGTATTTTTTTATAAACCCAACCGTTTATGAGTTACAGCCTCTCAAACATTTTCTATTTTATGTGATTTTTTTAATTGGGCCACCATTGGGATCTCAGAAAGTATTAATTTGACAGCAAACTTTAAATGAAGAACCTTTCCTTGTTTTATGAGAAATTAAAAAATATGTAGTTAAAATATTTCTAAATGGGCGCCATTTTCCAATATGGCGGTCAACTTTGAAATCTATAATGGGAACCCCTATTTTTTATGACGGATTTGAATTTTACATGCAATTGTAAGACGTTTTTATTCTTGTTGTTTTTTTTATTAACTTAACCGTTTAACCGCTAGGAGCGCTGAAAGTTTCGGAAACTCTTATTTCAACGTTATTTCAACGTTTCTGATTAGAGGCACGTTTTACCATTTATATGGAAACAATAAAATTCCTTCAGCCTCAGATGGCTGTTTCGCTTCGCTCGCAGTTGTAAAATTCGCTAAAGCATCTCGTTAATCTTTGGATCGTTTGTACATAGATTTGTAAAATTAAGAAACCAGGCTTAAATATATTAACAGTAATTAAAAGATTAATTATAACCTCAAATACATGCTTTAGAAACGTGAGAGGCTTTCATTACGATTTTAGTCCTAGTTCTACAATCTTCTGTCAACTAAAGTTTTGAAACTAGGCCTAAATATAGTAAAAGTTATTGCAGGATTAACATAACCTCAATACCATGTTTCAGATATGAGCCAGGCCTATATTAAAAAATTGACTATTAAAATTTATCCATCTTTGCTAAGTTTACCTTTTTTTTGACAAAATAAATTGTTAAATCAGGCCCAATTTATTCTAATTCGAACGTGCTAAATCAGTATAAACTAGCTTGTTTTTTAACAGTAATTAAAAACTATCCAATGAACAGCTGATTTTGGATAATACTCAATCTCAGTTCTATTCCACTCTATGTCCAACGTGCTAAAGGCTACGATGGCCGTGGTTGTTAAGGCGTCAAAGCTTTATCAATCGTCATGGCAATCATCAATGGAAAAGTTCTAGGTTCAATTCCCATTGACCCCGAATAATTTTCTAAATGGTTTCTTAACAGACATCATTGGCTGTGGTTCGTATTCCACGTAAAACTGTAGGTCCCGTCTTCATTAGCCTTAAGTGCAAAATAGCAGGACGTTAAACACACAAAAAAGAAAAATCCAACGTGCTAAAACAGTATAATTTGGCTTGTTTATAAACAGCTTTTTTGATCGCTTTATTTACTATTTCGTTGTTATTTTGTGACCAACATGGCAACCCATAAGACCCTATGTTAAAATTGTTTGACTTTTAAATTAGATTTTCTCAAAAAAATTTGTTTTTACACGAAATACAACTATATGGGTGTACTTACAAATCAAAAGTACACATAAATACAAAATTTCTTTAAATTCGTTAGAGCCGTTTTCGAGATCCGCGACAGATACAAAGATAGATACAAGAATTGCTCATTTAAATTAATAGGATTTATTCGATTATTAATTTAATAATAATAATAACTTTTAAATCAATTGATCTATCAATATGAAATAAAATGCAATTAAAAGATAATATGTGTATCTTTCTTTACATATATAATAACGTTTATAAATAATTTTGTTTTTACAAATAGACCTACAGTTTTATAATCCTTATAATTGTACACATTTACCGAGTTAAAAATCCCTGTCAGCATAGTTAGGTAGGCCTAGATAAAGTCTCTTGTTTTTAGATAGTATTTGAAATGATGTATTTCTGATGTGTATTTAATTAATATGCCCGTGTTTTTTCACGGGGGCTTACTTTCTATCTTTCATAAAATTAGCTTGAAATTTGCTTACGTAATTCCAAATTAGAAACATAAAAAAAATCAATTAATTATTACGTCACAACAATGACGGTGATTTATATTATTGTTTCCAGTTATACTTTCGTTTTTAATAAGTTCTCCGACAAAAACTTCCCCCATGATAATTGGTTTCAAATGCCTTTGTAAGGGATGCCGCTCGACCCTCTTCCTACAATAACAAGATAATGATGTCGTTTGTGTAAGAGATCGTGGATGGTCTGTTTTTACAAGGGCATGAAAACACTATTACCAACAATAAAAAGTATTCGGTTGGAATCCGATGGAAAACAACGTTCAAAAGAGGGGAAAATATTCAAATTCTATCCTTCGCGAGTTGTTATTGTTTTCCAATAGGTGCGCAAATACTTATTGTCTGGGGCCAGTCTGTTTAGAAAGTAGAAGTTCTAATATGTTATGTGGCTTTGGCTGTAGTATTGGAACAAAGTTCATTATCGCGGGTTGCGGTAGAAGTTAACAAATAGAGAATGTAATGCGTAACGGAAAAAGTGTTATTAATTGGTTGCTATGGCAACAACAATTATAAAGTACGAGTAACGAAAAAGCGTTATAAAATTGATTGCTATGGCAATGAATGTAAATACATTCAAGAAACGTCTGTTTTGGTTCATCAATTTAAATTAATTAAGAGACTATCGGTTCCGTCCGGCTAGTTCAGGTATTATCGTCAAGCGCTGAAATATACATTAAATAAACATAAAATGTTGGTTCATCAGTCTACGCCTAACCTAAAATTATTGTGTGTATGTTTAATTTATTTTGCCTGCCTTAACGGCAACATACACACAATAATTTTAGGTTAACCCTAGAAAGTAATTTCAAGTCTAGGCCTAACCTAAAATGATTGTATGTAGTATGTTGCCGTTAAGCCAGGTAAAATAAATTAAACATGCACACAATCATTTTATTTTAGGCCTAGACTGATGGACCAACATTTTATGTTTATTGAATGTATACAATGAATGGACATTAAACTGTGTTTACCAACTTAGCTTTGATGTTATAATGAATTCTACACCTTTATTATAATAACATTAAACATATGGAAACAGTAAATATTTGTATAAAAAACAATCTAGTCAACTCCTATAAAAGCGAGTGTAAGAGCGTACGTACGTACGTGAGCAAATTATAACATAACAGCTGATTTTACCCATCATCTGTAATACTTAAACAAACCCAGCTTAGGTTATACTTTGAGGGTATGTTACAACTTCAATCATTATAATTTCTTGTATAATATAACAGCTGATTTCACCCATCATCTGCTAAAACAAAACCTAGCATAGATTATACCTTTGGGGTTATGTTTACAACTTTAATCAATATATAATCCTTATGAAATCCTACAGTTAAAAATCCCCGTCAGCATAGGTACGACTAGATTAATTATGTTGTTTTTAAATAGTGTTTTTTTTAAATTATGTATTTCTGATGTATCTATTTATACATAATTAATTTGCTAGGGGTTATTTTGTGAGTAGAACTCCTCCTAGAGTTTTTAACCGATTTTGATGTTTTTGGTGTCATTTTACAGAGCTCACTCTGAAGTTGTGCTTCCCTTAAAATGAGCTCAATGTATGTTAAGGGCTTCGCCCCAGTGGCCCTCAAAGTTGCCATGTTATGGAAGGTCAATCTTAAGGAAGAAGAAGAAAGATTTCTTTTGATTTTATCAGGGGCACAAAAAACAGCTGTTCGTATGAAAATCTTAAAACAGCTGATTTTGATCAACAGCTGATTTTGATCAACAACTGATTTGGATCAAAAACTGAATATAATTTTAGGTTAGGTAAATCAAGCAATAGCGAAGCATTGCCCGGTTCACTAGTATCTAATTAATCTGTATGTTATTTTTCACGAGGGTTTAGTAGTCTAATAATAAACGGCAATTGAAAGATTAAAATTATGTGTGTATGTTGCCGTTAAGGCTGGTAAAAGAATTGTAGAAAAGGCGTGATGAACTTCGTTCCTGGCGGGGGTCCCACTAGCTCACACAATTACTTTTCTTTTTAACGTTGTGTCATTTTTAAAACAGAATAAATCTACTTATTTGCAAAGAAGCGTTCTTTATATACATACAGGGTGTAACAAAAAACAATAGCGGGCTATAAATCATTGGATTTTTTAAATTGAAATTACTGAAAAATGTTTAGTAACTTTTTTTAAAAATTCGGCTTAGTTTAGTCACAATCCGCCTTTTGTGTTTTTTTTTATAAAATCTCACTGTAACTACAGAAATAGAACGGATATAATCCGTTATTTTTAAGACAGATTGTTGTTAGGTTAATCTTCATACCAAGACAGTTTGAACTCAATCGGTCAAACATTTCTCTAGATAGGAGTTATTTTACTTAAGAGCACACGGGAGAAGTTTAAACTTCAATGGCGTTATTCTGATATTCCGATTTACACTTCAAAATTATAGAAAATAATGAATAAAAACAAAATTTATGAAATGAGGAAGCACAATGTCCATTTCACAAGTAACCTATATAGTCTGCTATATACACATGTGTACTATATATTATAGTAAAGGATGACGGTAAAATCTGATTCACCGATTCCTGTAATTTTTAGACGAAGTGCGCCTATAGAAGTTTACACTTCAAAAAACAAAATGGCGGATCTCTGGAAAAGAAGCTTTTCCGGACCTATGTTCTGTGAACTATTTTGCTTATTTTTAGGTCTCCTATCATCTCCAGAAGTCGTGCCAACCTCTCGCGAAACACCCTGTACTATATCTGTCTGTCTGTGTTTCTTACAATACTTAGGGGATTTTTAACAATTTGATAACGTTTTACTCAATTTATACTATATTATACAGGGTGTCACGTAAGTAAAATGTTAAAATTTGGCAAACTGTTCTATGGGTCAAAATAAAGAAAACAATTTCGTACATTGATAACTACTATGTTGTTTATAATAAAGGACTAGCTGGCCCGACCCGGCTTTGCACGGATAGACAAATCAAAGTTAAATGTATATTAACAAAAAATATATTATATCAATAAATATATTACACTATGTATTTCTTATGGGGATTTTTAGTAACTTTGACCCCCCCAAACCTCCTGTAAAATTTAGATTTTTTTAAAAAAACTCTTTCTTAGCTATCACCTAGCTAGAGGAAGCTACATAATAAATTTAATTCCAATCCGTTCGATGTTTCTTTTTAGTAACTTTGACCCCCAAACCCCCCTAAATTTTCGAATTTTTTAAAACCCTTTCTTAGGGAGTACCTAAGGCCCAAGAGGAAGCTACATACCAAATTTCCGTTCATTCCAATCCTACATACATACATTCCAATCCGTTCGATGGTTTTTTGTAGTAACTTTGACCCCCCAAACCTCCCTTAAAATTTCGAATTTTTTGAAAAACTTTCTTAGCGAGCACCTATGGCCGTAGGGGAAGCTACATACCAAATTTCATTCCAATCCGTTGGACGGTTTTAGAGAAATCGTGATTTTGTAACTTTGACCCCCCCCAAACACCCCTAAAATTTAGAATTTTTTGAAACCCTTTCTTAGCGAGCATCTATTGGAAGCTACATATCAAATTTCATTCCAATCCGTTTGTTAGGTTTTGATAAATCGTGATTTAGTAACTTTGACCCCCCAAAACCCCCCTAAAATTTCGAATTTTCGGAAACCCTTTCTTAGTGCGCGTCTAGAGCCTATAAAGAGTATTAGTGCCAAATTTCATGGTTGTAAGCCTCGTGGTTTTGGAGAAACTGTGATGAGTCAATGGTATTTGGCTTTTATAAGTATAGATTAAAAGAGGTTTGATGAATAATTTCAAATATGTATTACATTATTTGTCTATAATAACAGCATACGTACCCAACATAATGTTGTGTTTACAGTGTTGGTATAGGATGACGGTTTGAACAAACCAATTGTTAGACATAACCAAACTACTATCCATCACCGTGTTTTGGCACTTACACTGCAATTTATTCAATTCAGGTTTGACATTTTAAAGAGCCGCCATTTTGATTGGATATGATCGCTTATTTATCTGAAAATATACCATTGCTTGGTCAAATTACATACCAAGTTTGAACTCAATCGGTCGAACCGTTTTCCAGATATGAATTATTTTGTAAAATAAATAAAATGGCGGATATCTGGAAAACAATGCTTTAAAAAAATTTTTGTTGGTTTTCTATAGACTGTAGTCTATTATGGAAAATCATGTTTATGTTATTTTTTATTCTTTAGATTTAAATTTTAAATGAGACATTATAAAAATCGCGAACAAATTTCTGATAAAACTGTTTCCATTACTGTACTTAAACAACACAAATTTCTTGAAAATCTTTAAAAAAAGCATAAGCAATAATGCCGCATTACTATATCCGAATTTTCTTATCAGGGAATTCATATATCGGGAGATTCCTATGCATTTTGTTCTTTGCTCCTGAAACTGTACAAAAAATACCTTTGCACAGGAACATAGTATATTTAATTACCTTTCGAATGATATAACTCACAAATTGTACTCGGGCTTATCAGTGATAGAACTCGTGCAATTTCCTCGCTCTAACGTTGCCATTTTGGATTGATTCAAATAGGCCGCCATTTTGCGTCGAATAAAAAAATCCGTATCTAGAAAATCCTACAAGGACTATTTCACCAAAAACGTTTTTTGCTATAATTTTAAACAAAACATTTTTATATATAAAAGCGAGTGTACGTCCGTACATATGAACGAGAGTAAAATATAATATAACAGCTGATTTCACCCACCACCTGTAATAATTAAACAAAACCCAAAGTAGATTATACTTTGGGTTTATGTTTACAACTTCAATTGTTATAATTTCTTGTGAAGTTGATACTTTTTCTAATGTATGGTATAGTACGTTATAAGATTTTTTTGAGTTTATAAACTGTGTATAAATACAACCTTTTATCATAAATATATTCGTTTATACAAATTTAAAGAAGAGATGCCTATTCGTTTAGCTTCGGAAACATTCGTACATCTTCGTATAATATAAAAACATATTCGATTATTAATTTCGTCACTATAATATTAATAACTTTTAAATCAATTGATCTATCAAAAACAAATAAAAAGCAATTCAAAGTTAATAATGTATCTTTCATTAAATATACAGTAAAAGAAATATAAAAAAACTATTCCTACAGTTGTATAATGCTTATAGTTATACACATTTATCGAGTTAAAAATCCCCGTCACCATAGTTAGGTAGGCCAGCTGTTTTTAAATGGTATTTCTTTAAATATTGTATAACTGACGTGTATTTAATTAACCTGCCTGTGATTTTTCACTGGTCTTACTAGTTTTTATATAAAAATTAATGCATTTTGGGCATCGCCTCCAAATGGTCTGAAACGTAAAGAAACGGAGTCCTACCCTCTTCCGGCCTACCGTTTTCAAGTTGGGTCGAGTGTTTTCTTCTGATAATACAAATAATGTATAACCTTTACAGTGCGTGGTCAGAGACAAAACACCAAAGACTAAACGATCTGTTCTCTACTCGGTGCACAAACCCCCTCCCTGAGTTATAAACTGTATGCAGAGAAAAACTCCTCAAAACCTATTCCCCGCAGAACATTCTCTAAGCTGTCAGACACTCTCGGGATTCCTCCAAGTCGGGGTGAAGTAACCGAATAAAGCTAAGTAATGACGTAACAGCGTGCGGTATGACGTGTGGTCATGCGGTCGCCATGGCAACAGGTAACGTACAAATGCAATAATTGCCGTGACGTCATAAGGAATAAATCACATACCTCAGCTAGGCGGGGACTAATTATTTGTCGTCTGTCATTTCGTAATAACTCTCGAACGGCGATCGCGAAGGCCTTCAGAATCGTTTTTCTATATATATTGAATTCCTAACAGTGAAAAGTATAATATTGACATTTTCCTGTTTTTCGAGTTTTTAATTAATTGAAATTATTCCAGGCTACAAATTATTTGATTCTATTGATTCTTTCAAATGTAATATTCCTTATTTGAAGCATAAAAGTAAGGCTAAACTAATTATTAGTCCACCTAGGTATTGATTAAATTTTGTATACAGTAATATTTAGAATATTTTTACCAAGAAAATAATGAGATCACGACGCTGAACCGCTGACGTAAGTTTACATTTATATGTTTTAGGGTTTCAAGTAACAATATGGGGAATTGGTTTACTCAAGTAGACGCTGAATAGCTGCTTCCGCGTACGAAATATATTAGTACAATTTGTTTGCACCTAGGCCTCCAGCCACGGCTAAGGCACTGCTTCGCTTCGCTCGCAACGTACGAACTCGGCCGCCAGCCTTGGATCGGAAGATGTCCCAAGGAGCAAGGAAAAAATTTCCAACGTGGGCCGTACTTTACCGGATATTTGCGTAATATTTTAGGTTTTTATTGATTTTAGGGAAACCGAGCGAGCTATAAGGAAGTGTAAAAAATAAAACGCGTAGTAGAATATCGTACATTTACTATTTTAGAAAAACCCCAAAATAAGTTTCATTCCAGTTCGAAAAATAAGAAAAATAGTTACTTCCGGTAAAAAACGTGCTTCCGGTTATTGGATTGTTTGCCTAACGAACTCGTCCAAGCGATTTAGACAACCAACGCGTGTACCAAATTTGGACCAAATCGGACTTAAACTGCGGACGGTAGAGTGCGAACACATATATACATATATATACAGTATATGATTTTTAATGACACCCCAAAACTTGTTCTGGGGACCATGATTGGTGCTCATTTGCTACTCCCGACCTTAGGTCTTATCATAAGACCTGCAATAGTTCATTTTTCCTATGGAAATTCGCTAATAATGAATGGGTTTATAGGGGCTTTATGAACACTCTCTACATAGTTACATAATAATTTAAAACTAAATGCATCTAGCCTTTAAAACCTTGAATGTAAAATAGATTTGAACTACCTTTTGACACTGATGCAGTAGTTTTCAATTTAAACAGTCACAACTACCGGGAGTGGTATACTTTCTATGGAGTAGCCATTCGAATTGGTAATACTTGATGTTGGTTTTGACTCAGGCAAATTACACAGTTTGTATTGGTAACTTTTCAAGTTATTCATCTGTGGGCGATATGTTTCATCCGTGGTGTTATCCATCCAACCAAACACGTAAATCCTTCCAGTAGTGACTAGTTAAATCAAAATCAGTAAGACGAATGTTTCTTTATGGAGTTTCAATTTTAATTTGCGACAAATTATGATCTCTTAATCGAAAACAATCAATGTTTATCACTCGATTGGTTGAATAGAACTGTCTGATTCTAGCAATAAACTGTAATATTTATATGCACTAGTCCCCAGAAAATAGTCAGGAAACCTAGTTTGATTGGATTTCCCAGTAGCATAGTTGCAATATAGAAACTATTTACTTTGTATTTATTGTTTGATATAATCGTACATTTTATATTACTCTCTACTCTAAAGTCGTATTTATGTTGGTTTCGTGCACTCACTTAATCAGAATGAGCGTGCAGCAATAAAACACACACACACACACACACACGCACGCACACACACACACACGCGCGCGCACACACACCCACACACACACACACACACACACACACACACACACACACACACACACA
>JAGFPH010003156.1:10621-20783 GCA_018207615.1 Philaenus spumarius | reverse complement strand
CGACTTAAAATTTACGAAATCGATTTGAAAGCAATATTTAAGGTCAAACACTTTCAGATAAACATTTTTTGTCTCTTAAATTTTTTTCTAAAAACTCTTCATTTTCGAGATATTAGCAACTTTATGTCGATTTATTTCAACACGTTTAGGGCCGCTAATTTGTTTAAGGTGGTCCGATTTTCATTTTCTTTATGTCATTTTCTAGTCTTAAATATATCTTTAAATTGAGGTATCACATGACCATACTTTCCATTTAAAAATTTTGACTTGCCTTCAAAATCCCCCATTTTTAGGGGACACTCAAAATTTCCGATTGCTTCAAAAGATACTTTGGGTTAAGTTAGTATCGTTCCCCAAAGGATATTTGTTTGTTTTAACAAACATAAAAGTTAAATGGGGGGGGAAGTGACTTTATAACCACCCTGTATACATCTTCACTACGGGAGGAACTAAGCTGAGAGATTACTGTTCTTACCGTTTTAGAATCTACCAATTTCCACTTAAAACGATCATTTGCATTTATAGGTTTGATAAAATTATGTAATGAGGCTGAAGAAGTGATACTTCAAGGTTGATCATGGTTTAAACCCAAATTAAGAGACACATTTACAAATTATTGCCATTTATCAAATTAATTTTATGTGCGTGAGAATAGTGTTATTTTTATTTCTTAAATATAAATTCCTTCTCACCCGTCGAGCTCAAAGTGTATTTTATAAATATTATTGCCACTTTAAAAATGGCTTACTCTGCTTTCTTTTTAAGTATTTTAAGATGTCAACTTCTTATCTGGCGAAATCTTGAAAAAAAGCTTTGGAATTATAAAAAAAAACTCAGATATAAGTTATAACATTGCAAGCCACCCATTGTTAAAACTGGTATTTTAACTGTTATGAACTTGTATATTTTTTATGTAGTAATGGATTTTAAGAATAATTTACATATGAATCCAGTTAGAGACCTAATAATACATGATTATAATACCAGATTTGGACATATTCTTGAACAACCAATACATAGATTTAATAAATCCGAGAATTATCATTTAGCTTTAGGAATAAAACTGTTCAATAAACTGCCTGCCACTTTTCGAAGCTAGTCAGATGAAAAACAAACAATTTGAAAAACAAACTATTTACAAACAACATTAAGGCCTACCTAAACATAACCCAAACTATAATCTACACTGGGGTTGTTAAGTATTACAGATGATGGGTGAAATCAGCTGCTAAACGAATAGGTAGGCCTATTTCTTCTTTAAATTTGTATAAACAAATATATTGATGACTAGCTGACCCGTACGGCGTTGCCCGTGGTGGTTGGTATTTTCAGTCTTTTTAACGTAATTGTATTCTTTTTAAGTGTTCAGTCAGTGAGTGGTATTAGGCTTATATATATATATATCTTAAATAATAAAAGCACTATTGTCATAATAATAAAAAACAAATTATAAATAGTTGTGAAATTATGATTTTAGTAACTTTGATCCACCCAAACCCCTCCTAAAATTTCGAAATTTTTCATACCTTTTCTTAGTGAGCACCTATGGCCCTAGGGGAAGCTACATACCAAATTTCATTCCAATCCGTTCGGTAGTTTTGAAGAAATCGTGATTTAATAACTTTAATCCCCCCAAATCCCCCTAAAATTTCGAATGTTTTAAAACCCTTTCTTAGCGATCGCCTTTGGCCCTAGTGGAAACTACGTACCAAATTTAATTCCAATCTGTTCTGTAATTTTGGAGAAATCGTGATTTAGTAATTTTTACCCCCCAAACCCCCCTAAAATTTTCAATTTTTAAAACCCTTTTTTAGTGAACACTTATGGCCCTAGAGGAAGCTACATACTAAATTTCATTTCAATTTGTTCGGTAGTTTTTGAGAACTCGTGATGAGTGAGTGAGTGGTATTTCGCTTTTATATTTCTATGGTTGACTTATAGAGCACTAATTTTATAACTTGGAGGAATATATAAATTGTTAAATCAATATTTTAGTAAGCCTGGGTCATCTGTTATGATAGTTTTAAGTTTTTAAGCCTGTACGTGAAAAAGTTTATTTGCAATGTTGTACATGTGTTACAGACCAAGACATCTGCTGTTCTATTCTGTTAGGTTTTGTAAAATGTTTTAACCATTCAGAGTTTTCCTTTTTTTATGGTGATTGTCATTTAAACAATGATTAGCCTTAGAAGATCTGTCTGGCCTATTCTACTTTAAATGAGAAAACTATTCTTTAGTTCTCGTCTTCATACTTTCTTTTCAGTCTAGTAAAACAAAGTATATTTTGTTTTTATTATTTATTGTTTGTTTATAATAAGTTGTGCCCGGTAGGGGTTTTGATACTATAGGGGTGTAGTTTGATTGTTGTAGCTCGTCCATCACTGAAGATGGCGACTTTATCCTCGAAACGCGTTTGATTGTGAGATTCTTCGTTCAAGTTTTATTCTATCATTAAATTCTTCTTCCTACAACCGAGCGTTAAAGTACTATTTTACGATTTAAAAACACATTGTACGAGAACAATCAGCCGAACAGTAAAGTAAACAGCTGATTGATATTGATTGTTGTTGGTGTCACATTTTGACTAAAAACCGTTAGACTACACGCGATAACTTTCTGAGTAATTTTCTTCACTATAGTTGAATAAGCAGAAGAATTAGATGAAGTTGGTACTCATCCAATAATGAGTAACATCACAAAGAAAATAACACTATACTTGTTACCACGCAAATCAAGAGAGCTGTATGAAAAAAAATATGAAGAATTTATGAAGTGGTGCAGTGCACAAAATACCAGAGAATGCGTTACTCGCCTATTAGAAATCAACATTTCTATGCTTGAGGTAACTATTAAAGTAAAAAATGATATTGACATTAAAACTTTTTATAAACTTACAGTGTTCTTGAAACGCAAATGAGTAGGTTACAAACTTGAAAACCGAAAACTTTATCTCACGATAACATAAGTAAATTCTTGTTGGAAGCTCCTGATAGTGGATTTCTGAGGAAGAAAGTAGTTTTGATTTTTGGTTTGTCTTTATAGTGTTTTTTGTTATTTTTTGAAGTCGGTTTATTTTTTTTTAAAGTTTTATATTTTTAAAAAAATATTTAAAAAATAGAATTTCCATGCTAGAGGTCGTTACAGACAATGTCCTCTACAAAGCATTGGCGGATCCAGGTTGTGGGGTGGCTGTGGGGGCTGCAGCCCTGCCTTTGGGTTATTAAATTTTTGTTTAGTCGTCTAAGTGGCAGACAGCTCAATTGAGTAGTCTCAGACAACACTACTTGTATCGAATATTTCACCCACTAAATATTATCAAATCTCAATCAAACAAAAACCAATGGAAAGAAATGTTTTAAACTTTAATTTTTGTATTACAAATGTCTTCTAAAAAGTATATTTACATATGTAATTGAATAAATCAATATTGATGCCGCGCTAGAAGAAAGCATAAGGAAATTACTCAAACTCGTCACTTTTTAAAGGCACATAATCGATAGGCAGACTTGTTTTGAGAAGACGATAAGGGCACCACTGCATTTGTCAAGATTTTACCTTTCTGCCTCGATCTTCTAATCATTCGTCACTCTTATAGTTTCTTAGATATGAGTTTGTCTGTAAACCCTTGCAATTGGACAATTTTCAAAAAATGAGAAAGCACGTTTTGCAATCGATGTATCTATTACAAATCTATATGCAGTATTCGTATAATAATTTTTATATCGATTTGAAGTGCAAGTTCTATATTTTCGTTTAATATAAGGAAAACCTGGTTTATTGTTTCGAACTATTCGGGTATTTCCGTGAAATATGTACATTTTCAACGCCCTAGGCGCGTTTCCGTTACCTTTTCCTGTCTGGCTGGAACTATATACTATACTTTTGTGAGAATTTTGTTTAGTTGTTTTAATTAAGTGGAATAAGTGTTTAGAATAAATCTATTTAAAATTTTCAAGTACACAGTTCATTTCTATGGTTTATTCTCTACAATTTGTTATAATATAACTTTATTTTTGGGTAAAGCATATAATCCTTAATTCCTATTTAAAATGTGTGATCGTGAAATGGTCTAAAAATGGTCGTGCACTTTATTCCAAAAAAGTATTCTATACCCCCCATCCCCGGATAGGAGACAGCCCCCTCCTTGAAAACCGGCTGGATCCGCCCATGCTACAAAGTAAAAAAAAAAAAACTTTGAACCTATCTTTCATAGTTTTGGAGTTAAGTAGGCCAAAGTAGAGGGAAGGGGGGGGGGGGGTGAAGGATCACTTGAAAATGGGACAAAAGTGTTAAGTCTTACTTATACCAACTTTAAAAAAAAAAATTGTTATGATAGCTTGAAAAACTAAGTAAATCAGTTTTATGGTGGAGGCCCCCTTAGTCTTAATAAATAAAATTAATTGATTTTTTTAATGTTAATCTTAATAAATACAATTAATTGATAAACAAAGTGTCTTTACTCTCGGTTGCAGGAAAATTGTAATATGTAATTCGAGCGTTAAGTGTCTTTATAGCTTACGAGAAATTACCGCGCTACGCGTCGCGTCGTTGCTTTTTCCTCTCAAGTGATACAGACATACTTTACGCGCTTAAAAACACAAATAACTATTATCAATATTTTTATTTGGTTAAGCAATAGTGACTGTTGTTTACACAAAACATTTTATAAAATAAAAGTCTTACATTACGTCTAACTACCAGTTCTTGTGTGGCATTTCTGTTGGACCCGATCTTGAAACTAAAATTATAAACAGCCTTCATGAGTTTCTAAATAAAAGGCTTTCGATACTATTTATAAACGCCTATTAATAGGACATACTAGGGGAGACCCCTGCGTGCTCCGCACGCCAACCCCCCATAGCACATTTTAAAAACAGATGTTATGTTTTATTTATAATTAAGGTGTAGAATTAATAATAACCTCAAAACTAAGATGGTAAATCATGTTAAATGTTCAAATCAAATTATTTCGTATATTTTATAATAACTTTTAAAATAAAGGTTAAAAGAACCAGTAAGGCTCAGGTGTACACTTAATCAAAACATAGCTTTAAAGTTGGAAATACTAATAATTTGTTGTTAATGGAAATTTTTGAGCAAACAGCTGTTTGTTATTTTATTCAAGTTTTTAGTAACCAAAATGTTAGTCACTATCAATTACCGTATATTATCAATAAATAACCCTATGTCTTATTTACTTTTAATTAGGATGTAACATAGATTTTTCTTATTTTTAAATTCCTTAACGCAAGTTTTTATTGGTTTGTGTGTGTTGAAAGAAGTGTTGGTTCAGTATAGGCCTAATTTAAAATATTATTTTGTACTAAAAGCTGGACATCCGAATTAACTGTACTACCTGCTATTTAAAAATCATTATTTACTTCCACGAAAGCAGCTGGATTAGTTTGTTTCTTATTATAAACAGCTGTTTTGTATAGAAATAGTTTTTAAAGTCGTTCCATGTTAATCTTGTGGGGAAAACCCGACCTTTGAGATTAGCTCACGCCATTAAGGATAAGAATTTTTGACATCTAAAACCTTATTGGAAAACTTCGAAATGTGACGATTTTTTTGACAGCTCAAACATTAAATTTGGTCCAGAAATAAGGGAGGAGTTGTGTTCACAAAAAACTGCTTCACGTATTATATAAGGAAATGTCTAAACAAAATTTCCAAGTGAACGGTTTCTAGTCAACATATGACACAACAACAATCAGTTTACTTATCGCTTGGCCAGTGATAAACGGTTGTTCTCGTGCAATGTGTTTTTAAATCGTAAAAGAGCACTTTACGATCGGTCGTAGGAAAAAGAATTTAATGATGGAATAAAACTTGAACGCAGATTTTCACAATCATATGTTCACTAACTTTGTCACACTGATAACCACCGAGATATTGGTAAGCACTTTCAACTGAATGGATACTTGGAAAACTTTTTATATTAAAACTCTATGGCTCCCGGCATCCAATTTTTCATATGTTCCAAAAATCGCAACCATTATCTGTTATATTGTATCTGCATAAAATCCCAGGCTCAATTCAGCAAATTTTCAGTGTTTCGAAAAATATAGGATTAAATTTAATTACTGATCAATTTTTATAATTTAAAAAAATATTGTTTGAAATGAAATGTTCTATAAGGTAGTTCCTTTTAAAAAATAAATGTAAATTCATGCTATATGAAATGTTTTAAATTGTTACTTGCCAAAAAAGAATTTTAATTTTGTTTAATTTATTCTTGAAAATAACCCAACAAAAAATTATCTAGAACAATTTTGTCCACAAAACATAATTTTACACTTAAAAATTAACAAAAACCTCAAATTTCATTACATTATATTGAAAAATGACAAAGTAATTAAGTTTTTTTTTGTAAATTAGGCTACTACATAACCAGTTCTGCGGTTAGTTGTACGTATATAGACATAAGAATATACACGTCACTAACAAGTGAACGTACTCGCTTCATAATCACAATTCACAATAAAAATAACTAAAAATGTCGAAAACAATCATGTCCACAACATAATATATGGACCATAATCAAAGAAAGCACACAAATAAAGTTATTTACCATCTGACAGATGACAAAAGCACAGCCACGTCTATCGCAATTATCTTCGTTGTAGTGAACATGGAGGTAACTTACAACGTAAGTAAAGATCATAGAGGTAAATAGAACAGTTCATTCAAATTCCATTGATATATAATAACCATAAATTCACTAATGATTTGTATTTTATATGGTTTTTTTCGGACCGTCCGAAAATTCGGACGTTGGGATTCAACGCACATACACGCAACGTCCGAAAAATCAGACGTCGGGAGCCAAAGGGTTAACAAATATTATAAAATCTTTATAAATATAGGAAACGTACAAAATTCTATATTAAGGCAAACAAAAATAATGGATTGTTTGTTTGATATTAATATTAGTTTAGAAATTTGTTTACTTACACAATGTGTACCATAAGTAAAGTGCCATACTTCGGGAAACGGTTCTATGGGTCAAAATAAGAAAAAAGTACATATTAACATATTCCCAAAAAAGCTTTGTTTTCAGATATCCGCCATTTTGTTTCTTTTACAAAATAATTCGTATCTGAAGAACAGTTTGACTGATTGAGTTCAAACTTAGCATGAAGTTTAACCTAAGAAAAATAAATGATGATATAAAAATTATGCGTTTCAAAACTGTGGCTGTTGAAAATGTCACACCTGAATTACCCAAAAACCGTACATTTTAACTAAAACTGTCGAGACACTTTTTTTGTAGCCCTTTTGATTCCCTATCGGATGGTGTAACTGTAAAAACAATCGGATGAAGGATAATAGTTAAGTTATGTATAATAATTGGTTTGTTCAACCCGGCATCCTATACCATCAGAGTAAACACAACATTGTATGTACATTTGCTGTTATTATCTTTAAGTTAACTATTAAACTTCATCCGATTGTTTTGACAGTTACACCACCCAATATTGAATCAAAAGTGTCGACAGTTTTTGTTAAAATGTACGGCTTTTTAGTAAATTAGGTTTGAAATTTTCAAGCAGCCGTTATTTTGAAACGTTTCATTGGATATAATCGTTTATTTTTATTAATATAGGTCGTTGTTACGTTAAACTTCCTGCTAATTTTGAACTCAATCAGCCAAATCGTTCTCTAGATATGAATTATATTGTAAAAAAAAAACTAAATGGCGGATATCTGGAAAACGAAGCGCCATTTGACCCATAGAAGCGCTATTTCTTATTTTGACCCATAGAACCGTTACCCGAAGTTTTACTGCATACTTATGGTCACCCTGTATTATAGTTCATTTAAGGCTAATTGTAATAACGCTTGGCACCTGGTGTTAATGCCTTACTAATGTAACGCAATCCAAAGCAAAATTATGTTTGAGTTTTTCATAAACACGGGGCAAGAAACATTTTTCGGTTAGTGGTAGTTTGATTATTGTAGTTCGTGCATCATTGAAGATGGCGACTTTGTTGTTGAATCGCGTTGGAGTTAATGAACGTATAGTTGTGAGGTTCTGTATTCAAGTTTTATTCCATCAATATATCTGCTCACAAGTTGAGCTGGATAATTTACTCAAAGAATTTAATGTCTATAAATATAGCGTGCGAAGCGCTCATGCACTGTGAATTGAAAATACTCTCAATATGGAAGTTGGCGTGCGAAGTACGCAATGTATTGTGTATTGAAAAGACCCCCACTACGGAGGTTAACGTGCGAAACACGCAATGCATTGTGTAGTGAAAATACCCGCAATACGCGGTTTGGCGTGCGAAGCGCGCAATGTATTGTGTAGTGAAAATACTGCCAATACGGGGATTGGCGTGCGAAGCACGCAATGCATTCTATAGTGAAAATACTCCCAACACGGGGATAAGCGTGCGGAACACGCAATGCATTGTGTTGTGAAAATACTCCCAATACGGGGGTTGGCGTGCGGAGCACGCAATGCATTGTGTATTGAAAATATTCGCAATCCAAGGTTTGGCGTGCGAAGCACGCAATGTATTGTGTATTGAAAATACTTCCTAGACGGGGGTTGGCGTGCAAAGCGCGCAATGCATTCTGTAGTGAAAATACTCGCAATACGCGGATTGGCGTGCGAAGCACTCAATGTATGGTGTAGTGAAAATACTCACAATATGGGGATTGGCGTGCGAAACACGCGATGTATAGAGTATTGAAAACACTCTCAATACGGGGGTTGGCGTGCGAAGCACGCAATGCATTGTGTATTGAAAATACTTTCTAGACGGGGGTTGGCGTGCAAAGCGCGCAATGCATTGTGTAGTGAAAATACTCGCAACATGCGGTTTGGCTTGCGAAGCACGCAATGCATTGTATATTGAAAATATTCGCAATACGATGGTTGGCGTGCGAAGCACGCAATGTATTGTGTATTGAAAATACTCCCAATAAACTTAATTATATAAACTTAATTATTTACTATTCACGTAACAGAAAATACATTATTAAATTTTTTCAGTAGATTTTTTAAACTTTTACAATATGTAAAAATTAATATAGACCTTTAGTTTTTGTAATTTTCACTAAAACGTTTTCGTAGTTATGTAGGTGTCTAACCGAACACTAAGTGAATAAAGCTCTGTATAAATAATACCAGATTTAACGAGCTTGCTTAAAAAATGTATTTCAAGCATTCAGTTGGATATTGTTTGCCTGCTTACAGTTTGTTCTCCGTTGTAAACTTGTTTATGTAACAGATACCCCCCAGCACGTCTGCCTATAACGGGATTAATGCAGTCCTCTGATCCCTTCTATTTTGATTATCTGACCTAATACCTCTCCACAGTGTATATATAGTCCTGAAGTTAACGTCGGGCTTGACATTTCACTTCCCCCTTCCCTTCCCTAATTCATCACTCTCCCCCTATCGTTCATCTTCCCTTCACTGTTTCATTTTCTGAAATTGTGTTTTTTATTTTGATATCTCCACTGTGGTATGATAACGCTTTTAAATCCGGAACTGGTTTGTTTGGTAAAGGGCACTATTCCTTCAAAATAAATTTACGATATTCTCTGTGTTTGAGGGGGGGGGGGGAGGTGTGCATCCGTAAATATAATGACAACCTAAAAGGCAAATGTTAATATAAAATTTATAAAAGATTCATTATTTGTAGAGTTAGAAATTAAAAACTGTTAAGAATAAACCATAAGGAACTTTGAAAATTACTAATCGTACCTGTTTGGATTTGGTACGTTTCAAATTTGTTCTTTTTAAAGTTTTTAAATTGATTTAGCGAAATTTTTAGATTTTAAATATACATTTCTGCTTCGTTTCTGCACATCTGTTGATCTCAAGTTTTCTTTGGTGAAATGAATGTTAATGTGTAGCCTCGGGAATAGCTTCAACAACAACTGTGAGTGTTAACTCCTTTCGGTAAACAAATGCATCCTTTATTGATGAAAGTGTTTGAATATGCCCAAACATTAGATCCGCAAAGAAGAACGGACTAAGCCGTAGGCAGGAGGCATAATAGTGTTCTGGGCAACGCACTTATGCCCATCGACTTATGTCGATCAGTTCTAGACATTACTATTTTTGCAACTTTATCTGCTGTATCGTCGATCTTTACTGGACAAACACTCCTTTTGCTACCTTATCTGCTGTATCGTCGAT
>JAGFPH010003156.1:0-10521 GCA_018207615.1 Philaenus spumarius | reverse complement strand
TGCTGTATCGTCGATCTTTACTGGACAAATACTCCTTTTGCTACCTTATCTGCTGTATCGTGGATATTTACTGGGCAAATACTCCTTTTGCTACCTTATCTGTTGTATCGTCGATCTTTACTGGACAAATACTCATTTTGCTACTTTATCTGCTGTCTCGTCGACCTTTACCAGGCAGTTACGCCTTTTCCAACCTTATCTGCTGCCTTAAAAGGTACAAAAAAGTACAACTTCTTCAAAGATTAAATGCATACACGCAAGTATTTTTAAATGACTTAGCTACACATAATTGGCAGTTGTTCAAAACAAAATAATCTTTCAAAGTAAAACTAAATACAGTCACAAATTTTTCCATAAAAAGAAATTATCGATCCGTTAGAGATGGGCATGATGAAAAGTACACCCCAGAGACCAAATTAGTGGTATAATTTTATTCCATTTTCCCCAAAGTAATGTGAACATGTTAAACAATTTATTTCAGTGGCGCGTTAATTAAATAAAGTTGGTAATTTAAATTTATAGGTAAACATACTCTCTCGTTAATTCGTTTGTTTTAATTACTTTGCGAGATAATTACTTTATTGATTAAACAATCGGTAAAACCCTTCTAATGTCCATTGCACATTTACGATCCTGTTGCGTTGGACTTGAAATATTTATAATAATTTATACTCAATATATCCAATGTAGATCAAATATTGACGAGGATATAAAGCACTCGTCCTCCGAAATTTTATGCCATGGACGGATTGAGATGGGTTTTCTGCATTCAGTTCCGTATATTATCTAAAAAAATACCTACTTTTCATTTTATATTTTTAGAAAATTGCATTTGTGCAGTGCAAAATGCATTCGGAAAATGCATTTTCAGAAGTCACTTAGACAAAATTCATAACTTGGTTAGTAACAGAACTCTTGGAATGGACTCAAATCAGGTTCCTGGGTGCTTTCGAGATCGCTGATCCCGAATATGACCTCCAGATTTGTCCACTGACCTGGAGCTTAGGATTGCTGATGAACTTCATCACCGAGGCTTCTCCTGAAATGCACGCTCATATGAAACAAAACTCTTTCCCTGTGTGTTTTTTGGGCACGCTCATATGAAACAAAACTCTTTCCCTGTGTGTTTTTTGGGCACGCTCATATGGAACAAAACTCTTTCCCTGTGTGTTTTTTGGGAACGCTCATTTGAAACAAAACTCTTTCCCTGTGTGTTTTTTGGGCACGCTCATATGAAACAAAACTCTTTCCCTGTGTGTTTTTTGGGCACGCTCATATGAAACAAAACTCCTCCCCTGTGTGTTTTTTGGGGTCGCTGATTCCAAATCTGGCATCGTCGACCAACCCCCGGGTACTTGGTGCACCGGTACCCAGCTGAACCGCTGACGTGAGTTGAGCGAATTTCCTAAATTAAGTTTATATGTTTTAGGGTTTCGATCAACTATTAGGTGAATTGTTCCACTCACGCTGAATAGCTGCCTGCTTGTACGATAATTATATTAGCAGAATGTCTTTGCACTTCAACCTCCAGTCCCGGCTGCTGCGTTCCCCTCGACCTTGGGGCTTCAGATTAAGGAAAGCGATTGCGCACTAACTCGCTTTTAATGGTATTTGACGTTTTGATCGATTTTGGGGAACCAAACGTATAAGGTCGTGTCAAAACTAAATAAACAATCTCTTGTATTTCTATTTTTAAATGAAATCCCAAAAATTTTCATTCTTTTTCGAAAAGTCTTAAAACAATGTGATTCCGGTCAAAATTGTGCTTCGGGTTGTTGGATTTTTCCGCTAATGAACTTGTCCGAGCGATCTAAAAACTAGCATGTGTAGTAAGTTTGGACCAAATAGTACGTAAAATCAACCGCGTTTATATATTTAGGCCCTACAAAAAATATTATATATATGTATATATACAGGGTGTTCAGTAATTACGGGATCTAACTTCGGGAAATGGTTCTGTGGGTCAAAATAAGAAAAAGCGTTCATATAAACATATGCCCGAAAAGTTTCATTTTCCTGATATCCGCCATTTGGTTTTTTTTTGTACAAAATAAATCATATCTAGAGAACGGTTTGACCGATTGAGTTCAAACCTGTCATGATGTTTAAACCAACAATCATCTATCTCAAGAAAAATAAACGCTTAAATCCAATCATGCATTTCAAAATTTCAAATCTAAATTACTCGAAAATCGTACATTTTATCAATGTAGTTTTGATTTCCTATAGAATGGTAAATGTCAGAGCAATCGGATGATTGATAATAGTTAAGTTATGTGTAATAATTGGTTTGTTCAACTCGTCATCCTATACCAACACAGTAAATACTACAATATTGTATGTACATTTGCTGCCATTATCTTTAACTTAGCTATTTTCCTTCATCCGATTGTTTTGCCAATTACACCGGCCGATAGGGAATCAAATGGGCTACAAAAAAGGTGTCTTGTAATTTTTTGATAAAATGTACGGTTTTTGAGTAATTTAGGTTTGAATATTTCAAACAACCGCCATTTTAAAATGCATCATTGGATTTAATCGTTTATTTTTCTCGAGGTATATCATTGTTAGTTTAAACTTCGTACCAAGTTTGAACTCAATCAAACCGTTCTCAAGAAATGATTTATTTTTTTACAAAAAACAAAATGGCGGATATCTGGAAAACGAAGCGTTTTCGGGATTATATTTATATAAACTTTTTTTTCTTATTTCGACCCATAGAACCATGTCTCGAAGTTTGATCCCGTAATTACCGGACATCCTGTATATTATTTCCTATTTAAATTCACTAAATATGCTCGTAACCAATCTTCATTAAAGTAAAACGAGGAGATCAAAGACTGAATATAAACCAATTATCAATTTAATCCTTTAATCAAGGCGAACGCTTTACACTTTGATCTCTCAAAGCTACATTCCAATTAAAAGATAAATGGAAATACATTCCAGTATTTGGAAATGTATCGTCGTCAAAACTGTTTGGTTATTCCCTAATGTGTTTATAATTATTTTTTGAACTTTAAAAACTAAAGCTCGCTAGAATCAGCCACCATCTTCAATTTCAACTCCCATAAGAGCAATATTAACGCTTAACAAGATTACTGGAGTTATAATGATCAGACAATTATTCTAAATACTAGTAAGCTCTCGTAAAAAATCACACGCTGATTAATTAGATGCACATCAGAAATACATAATTTAAAAAACAAACTATTTAAAAACAACATAAGGGCCTACTTATCTAGGACTACCTAACTATGCTGACTGGATTTTTATCTCGTTAAATGTGTACAATAATAAGGATTATAAAACTCTAGGCCTATTTGTTAAACATTTTTATCTATATAAGTTATTATATTTAAAGACAGATAAAAATACTATCTTTTAATTGCTTTTTATTTCATATTGATAGATCAAATGATTTAGAAATTATTAATATTGTAGTGAAGAAATTAATAATCGAATATGTTTATATAAGATATGTGAATGATTTAGAAATTAAACAAATATAACTCTTATTTAAATTTGTATAAACAAATATATCGATCATAAAAGGTTGTATTTATATACAGTTTACGACGTCAAAGCAAATATTATAACGTTTATTATAGCCTACGCATTAGTTCTATAACTCTTATTTATAACAATCAAGTTCACAAGAAATTATAAAGATTGAAGTTGTAAACATAGCCCCAAATTATATTCTACACTGGGTTTGTTTAAGACGTATTACTAATGATGGGTGAAATAAGGTGTTATATGTTACTCACTCTCTTTTACAGGAATGTCGTTTTAAAGGTTAGGACAGTCCCAATGTGGATGTCATTTAGTGTTTTAAATTTGTTTTTAACTAAATTTGTTCTGTGACTTAACTCAAAATAAAAGTTTGCGATTTGTTTTCTTATTCAATAATGCTAATTTCGAAAATGTTAAAAGCTCAACACATTCGAAGTTTCATTATCTTACAAATAATAGACGTTTTAAGAAATTTGGATAATTTATGACGAAAAAATCGGTTTTATTGTGTAAGCATGTACTCGCCGAATTTGTGTACCTACTCGAGTGTTTAGCCTGCACTCTGGCGATTAACAGATTAACTTGAAGTTTACAGAGGAATACTAGAAAAATAATAGATCCGTTGATTTTAGATGTGTGAGAAAATTTTGTGTTTAATAACACATAATATCGTACGTTGTTACGCATGCGCATTGAACTACGTTTACAGACAGGTTTAAATCTGTAACCCTCTATTATCCGCCTTTATGAAGCTGCCCTATATTTGCTAGCGGAAGAATGCAACGCACACAAACTCAATACTAGTAGAACTCAGTAGGTCAATACTGAGTAGGTCAACTCAGAAATATTTTTCATTCCTGCCGAGACCTAATACAAACTAACCTAAATTTGTTCAAATGACACATTATTAAAAAATTACAAAATATAACTCGGGTAGTTTTTGAGAAAATGGTAAATTAACACTAACGCTACAGGATTTTCAACTCCCCTTTAAAGTTATGTTGATCAAATTAAAACAGACTCTAGAGAATATCACGGCGTTAGATAGGCAATTGAGATACACGAATAGAATAGCATTTTTTTCACTTCTTTTCAACCAGTAATTCTTTTTGCTTGCGATATAAAAATTGTTTCTAATTCCATTTTGTTTGCGCAATCTAATGCGAAAACACCCCCTTATAACATATACTTATGTTGCCAGACTATAATCTACACTGGAGTATCACTGTTTAAGTAAAATACAGATGATGGGTGAAATCAGCTGTTAAACGAATAGGTATCTCTTCTTTAAATTTGTATAAACAAATATATTAAAGATAAAAGGTTGTATTTATGTATAGTTTATAAAGTTCAAAGGTAAATACGCAGTTAAAAGCAGTTAATCGTCAGTAAAAACCAGACAGTCTAGAAAATAGAAGACTTGAAAGGAGTCCAAAATAACCTTTTAAATAACTGGTTATTCGTTTGTACCGATAGCTCCTACAACCGTTGTCTCATCTCCAAATGTCTACCACATTTATTTCACATTTTCTCATGATACATTTTCGAATAGTTTTTCTTGGTGATCATTGAACAACTTGATTAGTTTTCTTCAGTTGTGAAACCTGACATTTCCGTATCTTTGCAGATGTCAATCTTTTGTTGTAGATTTAAACTTTCTCAAATCAGCCATCATAAAAGAGATTGTGAATATCTAGTGTAGTATGAACTCTATTAAAAGGGCTGTGACGTCTCTAAATTAACACAACCAACATTTAGCCTTTAAATTTCCGACATAGTTGTATGTAAGACTGAGAGACATTATGTTAAACTTTTATTGAAAATTACCCGTTTTACTTTAATATTTAACAACATATATTAAAATAACTAGGAAAATCCCTGCACACCCCAACCCCGTTGTACCTTTCTATACAGATAAATGTTTGTAACAGCAGTTATATTAAAGGTTGAAAGAACCAGCAAGGTTCAGGTCTACACTTTAATAAAAAAATAACCTAAAAGATAGAAATAGAAATCATTTTTTCAAATTATGCAATCAGCTGTTAACGAAAACATTTGAGCAAACAGCTGATTGCTGTACCGACACTAAACATATTTAATAATCATTTATTATGGAGCTCTCTTTTCAATACAGTATTTACTATAGTTTGTGTTGTTTTTACTTCAACAGATGTCGTTGTCCACAAAAACCTATCTTAAAAGTTAGAAATACAAATAGTTGTTTTGAGTTTCAAATCAGCTAATAAAGGAAATATTATAGGAAACAGCTGACTACTGTTATTATTACAGTCAGTAAACATAATGTAAAGGCGTTTAAATTTTTGTTAATTATTGAGTATATTTTTTGTTGTTTTTATATTAAATATAAAAAGTAGGTTTTTCAAAAAGTTTCAAATGAAAGTTTGTGTCAAAACTTCAAAGTAATCGGTGAAGAACTTTCTGAGATTATCGATTTTGAACAAACACACATTTACATTTTTATTTATATCGATAATGAAGTAAGCCTTTCTGGAAGATTTTTAAGAAATCTGTGATGGTTCAGTTAATAAGTGAAAACTGTCATGAATTAAATCGTTGGTTATACTGGTTTCATCTGATATGATCATTAATTTTATCTTGTCCAATTTAAAATTTAAATCTCTAAAATACAAATTAACAACGCTTATTATCTACAGTCTATAGACTATACTTCAATTAGATTATCTATTTGAATTTATTCACTGAAGGAATATTTATTCAAATATAATTTATTCCGTTTAGAATCTTACACGATCTATCGGTACTAAAAACCTACACCTACAATTAGTTAACTAAATTATATCTGATGCTGTAAAATAAAATTATAAATAAATATATTATGATTTTCCAATCCTTATTTATGTACTCACAGAAAATAAAAATTACGGTGCATTATTTGTGCGCATTTCAAAAAACCTCTTTACCAAAGTGCGTTATCGCAACCGTGTACAAAGTGAAACGACGAGATCAAAGCGCGCGGTTTTCCCTAAACTAATTTGCATGCTAATCCTTTAATCAAGGAAAACACTATTACCCTCTCTGTGTGACGTAACAAAATTGCGTAAAAAGTAAATTTTACGTTGTAAATCTTTGACGTTGAAACATTGTGATTATTTGTAGAAGTATTTATTAAGTCATGATTTTGTAGTAGGTGGTTTCACATGTTTAAATGTGTATGTTAGTTTGTAATAAATAAGTAAGCCCGAGTCTGCGTACTAAATTTAACCAAAGTAACTCGCGAAATTCAGTAAACTTTATAGAAAAAACATAAATATAAACTATATCTATACAGGGTGTTCATTTGAAAACTTTAAACTCGTATTAAAGACTTATATCCCAAGTATCAAAACTCTGTAAACGGGAGTGTGTAGTACTAATTGGGGGAATAAAAAAAAATTTTAATGGTTGGGCTCACCCCCAATACCCCTTTACAAAACGTTAAAATTTTGAAATGGCAACATATACCTTGTGACACCTCAAATTGAAGCTCATAAAAAATGCTGTACTTTGGTGAAACAGAAATTGAAATCGGCCAAGCCGTTTCGTATCAGCAGCCAATAATGTTATTTCTTTACACAACAATTAATTACTAACTACTACTTACTGCTAATAAAAACAAAATTGCTCACTGAACACTGTTGTAAATCCTTTGTAAACTTTAAATCAAATGTTAATATTGGTAGCCATTGTTGTTCATGCAATAATATAACATATTTTCAAATTCTTGCCTAATCTTTCTAAAAGTTTCTCTGGTTAAGCCCCTGCACTCAGCAGTGAAGTCTTGATCACCGGTGGGAGTTTATTTTAAAAACTACTGATTTTAAGTGATACCACAAAGGAGGTGGTTAAAGGAGACCTTGCCGGCCACTCAATTGTTCCTCTTCTACCGCTCCAGTGCTCCGGGTAGTGTGCATCAAGCCATTGTTGTACAGGAAGAGCATGCTGTGCAGGAGCTCCATCTTGTTGAAAATAAAGCATATCCGAATCTAAATGTAACTGGCCTAATTTATTTAACCCTCTATCTGGCAAAGAGTAGCTGAGCTACTCTTTTAAAGCGTTTCTGTACTGGCAAAGAATAGCTGAGCTACTC
This sequence comes from Philaenus spumarius, assembly GCA_018207615.1. NCBI lineage: Eukaryota > Metazoa > Arthropoda > Insecta > Hemiptera > Aphrophoridae > Philaenus > Philaenus spumarius. The sequence continues at coordinate 2,897 of JAGFPH010003156.1, read as the reverse complement.
TTTTAACAAGCATATTTTAAATCGAAGTTTGAGCATCTAAGGTAATACTAAAATAGGTCATATTTATATGATTGTATTCAAAACGTTCTAAAGTTTAATTTGGTATATAGTTTATTACATTATGACACATAATAAACACGTAAGAAATATACAAAGTCACGAAAGAAATGTTGGAATGACATTGAGTTCATTTGATGCGAGAGAACCCGAAAAAAATGCTCACTTTCCCACACAAGTTTTGATGGGTAAATTTCGTTTTGGAATAATTTTGATTATATCACTGCATAGGTCATATCTTCTACTTTAAAAATCTTTTTTCTGATTGTCAATGTCTTTTACCAATGTATAGTTACAAATGTTTATGTAAAACCAGTTTTTATACGATAAAATAGGCTATATAAGTATCGATTAGTTTTCAGCAATTATCTATTAGTAATATTGTGTTGGTAAGTAATCGATTTGTATTGAAATTATCTTTAAATTGACATATGTATCGATATGGATTGATCAGTCCTTCGTTGTTACAGAAGGCTTTGAAGTTGTTGCATTTTTAGTTTTTAATGCTTTTTTTCCGACTTAGCCTAGATATTTTAGTCAGACTACTTCTCATAGTTAGCCCACTCTTTTTCCAGTTTTTTTAGACTGAAACTGTAAATTTGTCTATACTGTGATAGCCTACTTACCAAATAATATGTGTATTATATGTTAGTCTAAGTTAGGCCTCATTTTCAGCGTTTTTGGAAACATATTTTGTGTTTTCCTGATCTAGGCTAAATTGCTAAAGTTTGCAATTAGCCTTCTGACCATATTGTAGTTTCTAGAAGACATTTTTTTCCCTTTCTTACTAAATAATTTGTGTATAATATTTTTGTATATTTAGACAAAATTATGCTTAGTTTTATGTATTTTTGTAAATAATTTTTTTTTTGTCAACATGGCTAAAATTTAGAATACGCCTCCGTACCATATTTTATTTTCTAGAAGAGAATTTTTTTCCTACTTCCTAATTAATTTTTATATTACATTTTTGAATGTTCATAACAAGAACCTCTTTGTGATTCCTTTTTGCAAACATATTTGTGTATTTATGAAATGTTTTACTCGAAGAAAAACAAATTCTAGTTTATAGAAGACAATATATATATATATATATATATATATATATGATACTCCAAAAATGTAGAATTTTTTTTAAACTTTTTGTATGAATAATTTATAATCCGACAACAGCTTTTGGTGGGGATATATGTTTCGGTTTATAATAAGCTGTCAAATAGAAAGGTGTTTGCTTTAATTAAAGAATTACTATGCAAATTGGTTTGGAAGTGAACCATGCTTTCATCTTCAAGTAGGGTTTTCTTATAAGTTAGTTAATATCGCATTTACTACATCCCAATATGCGGGTCTTGCACGCATGTCAAACATCTGCAGGAAGATGCTGGTACCTACGAGAATGCTGTTTATGTTTAAGGGGATAAATAAAAAAGACAAGCTGTGACTATCGTGCCTGACTACACAGGTTAAACTTATACAAGGTTAAGGTTCCCTCACAAGTTGGTGCAAAGTGCATGAATAAGCTTCCTAAAAGCATTCAAAATTCACCAAACTACAGGATTTTTAGAAACAGTCTTAGAAAATTATTTCTATTGTCTTGATCCTTTTACTCGGTGGAAGAGTGTGCATTGTGATCGTACTATTTTGTGATAGATGTGATCAATTTTTTTGCAATGTCTTTTAACTTATTATTACAGAGTTTTTATTTTTTTAATATTTTATATTTAGGACTATATTAACATTTATATATATAATTCTTCTGTAGAGATAGGGGCAGCCCAGTTGGCGGAACACTCAACTGCCAATTGCCTGCCAATTGCGTACTATCCTGCATGAAGACATTTTTTCACAACCACTGTCTCTGACTATTGTTATAAAATTGTCTTTTACGATATCTATTTATACCTAATTTTTATTTACCCATAAATAGTTTATTCAACAAAAATTATATTTACATAGTCGGATTTTAAAACAAGATAAGGCATGAGAAATGTTTTTAGTAATGCCGAGTTATCAGTCTGTTTCCACAAAATTTGACTAAAATCTACAAATATTTTCGAAATTCAGTATATTTAATGACACGATAAAACGTGATGTACCATTAGATCCATCTTTGAATTGTCCCAGATATGTTTTTTGAATCTAAATTTATTTCGTAAAATCTCTAGATTTTAGATATAAATTATGAAAACTTTGATATCCGCCATCTTGAAACAGATATCGTCAGCAAAATAAAATGTTGTACATTTGTGTAAACCAATGTGATTAATATGCATGCTGAATTTATGTTGAACCATTCATGACATAACAATTGCTTTCAAAACCGCATACAGACAGACAACTTCTAAACTAAGGTCACATGTCATATTGTATTATTGGCTAGTTTTGACCTGCCGAATAACATGGTGAAGTTGGTAGATTGGTTGCGAGACACCCTGTATAAAACTGTTTTCTGAATAAAATTGCGTGCAAAGCTCCCTTTCAATCGTGTATTCATGTACGCCATTAAAGCCGCGGGTAATACTGATAAAATTAATTCTTGGGAAAAGAGCGTGTGTGTGAATTGCCTATACGGCGCCGGGTGATAACCCAGAGGGCAAACTTGAATCAGACGAACTGAGAGAACAATAATTACAGCTTTCTCTTTCTCCCAGTGCTCTGTAAAAGGAAATGACAAATATATACAGTTTGAAAGACAGTGAGTAATTCAACTACTTCAATTTAATGTTATGAGAACACTTAGATATGTATCCATTTTTTAAATACACATATTACCAATTTCTATTTAACTAGATAAACAAAGCCTCTAGAGGTCGGCTGTTTCAAATGGGGGGGGGGGGGGG
>JAGFPH010003155.1:135251-147230 GCA_018207615.1 Philaenus spumarius | reverse complement strand
AAAAGCGAAAACCCACTGACTCACTCATCACGATATCTCAAAAACTACCGAACGGATTAAAATGAAATTTGGTATGTCGCTTCCTCTAGGGCCATAGGTGCTCACTAAGAAAGGGTTTGAAAAAATTCGAAATTTTAGGGGGATTTTGGGGGGATCAAAGTTATTAAATCACGATTTCTTCAAAACTACCGAACGGATTGGAATGAAATTTGGTATGTAGCTTCCTCTAGGGAAATAGGTGCTTATTAAGAAAGGGATTGAAAAAAAATCGAAATTTCAGAGGAGTTTTGGGGGGATCAAAGTTATTAAATTACGATTTCTTCAAAACTACCGAACGGATTGGAATGAAATTTTGTATGTAGCTTCCTCTAGGGCCACAGGTGCTCACTAAGGAAGGGTTTGAAAAATTTCGAAATTTTAGGAGGGGTTTGGGGGGATCAAAGTTACTAAAATCATAATTTCAGATCTTTTATTATTATGACAACAGTGTTTTTATTATTTGAGATCTATATGACTGAACACTTAAAAAGAATACAATTACGTTAAAAAGACTGAAAATACCAACCACCACGGGCAACGCCGTACGGGTCAGCTAGTGAAATATAATTTCACAAAACGGCCATATCCATTCGTTTTTGGTATTTATACACCACAACACTCGATTCCACGTTCACCGTGCAGTACAGATCTTACGGGAGAATAGACATGCTACTACCATTACAAGGAACATCACGTTTATTGTCATGCGGGTTGCGTCAACTGTACGAGCATTGCATGTGAGTTGATGCTTTCTAGTTGGCTAGTATAGCTGAGGCTGAGACTGTCGTATGGATAACATGGCTTATGGGCGCTCTGTACTGCACGGTGAACTTGGAATCTAGTGTAGCAGATTTAACACCTTGGACAAGCAATCTTGAACTTCTATTGCAAACAAACATCAACTCATGATTGTGCTGTAGAAGTATGGTTACATGCCTATAGGCTCACCCATGAATTAAATTTAAGGGGCCAAATGTTATAATGAAGTCTATGTGTTTTGGCTTTGTAAAATTATCAATATCGTCCTCAACAAATATCAGTAATTCACCTGTCATTGCTTGGATTAAAAAACTGATTGCATATAGATACAATTTCCACAAAGTATTAAAATACACTCCTTATTCGAACAAAATGGCCGACGTCGAAGTTAATAATCGTATAATCAATCTTCCGATTTAAACGTCTTTGGCCCTAAACACATTTGCGAAGTTAGTGGCCGGTGTTCTCTGAGCCTGAGAAAAATAAATACTGTACTTCGTTCCTTTCCGGAGGGAAAGAAGCAAAGAGTAGAGTACTACTGGAACAACTTTACGTTATTTACAATAAAGCTTAACTTTTTTTTCAAATTTATTAATTCAATTAAATAGGTCATAATTGCAGTGGTCAAAATAATAATCAATTTTGAAAACCCACTTAACATTCATTTTGTACATTTTTATTATCAAAGGTGCACCAGTTGCAACTAATAGCAATTTCTAGCCAATGAAACAAAATTCAAATGTCAAAAACAATATTTAACAAAATATTTACTTTTTATTTCAATTTATTGATGAGAAACAACACACAAATTAAGAGCACTAATATCAGATTCTTGGTATTCTGCTTGTAATCAACGATGGCTCAAGTAGGCTTTGTTTTCCAAGATCATATCGCGATCCTCTCGGTCCCTAATTGTGTAGACAGATTTAGAAATAATTACAATTTGAAATAAAGTGTAAATTAATAGAATTTTGGCTTCGTTTGACTTATGTGGTTGTTTCAGATTGTATCGGTGATACGTTTTTATCCTAAATAAAACCAGCCTATGTGTGAACGTTTTACTTTCTAGTGATCCTACGTCTTGTACATTATTCAGTATATTCATTCATAAGTTTGGAAGAAAGCGTACCTTTGTATTATCTCTCTGTTGTATATAACAAATCCTATCTTTCTCCCAAAAACTCAGGCCCCGCACATGCGTCAGAATCTATATCACCGCTACCCCCACCACCTTACCCAGATCCAAGTGCCTCTCCCCTAATCAATCGTAATTTCCTTGAACATATCAGAGTATACAATCTGTTTGAATTTTGTTTCGCCGCGAGTCGCTGCGGGTGTTGGTGAGTGATGCGAGCCCTCCAGTTTCTAATAATTCAGTTGTAAACGATAACATTGAAACAATATATTTTTTAGCAGAATGCAAAATCGGCCAAAACTACATTAATTTGTGTTTTAAAATTGTTGTTTTTTATCAATATTGTAACAGTTGAATTACTAAAACTCGTGATCAACAATCAAATATTTGTGTAATCCACCGCCATTTTGGTGAAAAGGTTTTTATGTGATGTAGACTGCCTTGGTCAGTGGCGAGCACAGAGCATAATTATATAGAGGTGCTATCCCGTAAGAGACCAATATACGGCAGTGAAGCCACTTTTCATCAGGCTTGGCGGTCATGATGAGTGATAGAAAGCGAAATCAGTGGTCCGGGAGCGCTCATTTTGAAAGAAGGCGCTTCACTTACAAGACGATTTGAACAACTAAACGTTGATGAAATCTTTTGAAACTTTGCACATTGTTAGAAAAGAAGTTACTAGTGCTAACAAAGTCAGAGTTATAATTTTTCCATTTATAGTATTTATGTAATCTTGAAAAACTTAACAACAATTTAGACATTTTAAAACTTGAAATTAAAAGTCGCCTACTACTTTACGTTCTGTTTAGTCAGAGAGCTACAACCTGTGACAAAGTTGTAGCCAGTTAATTAAACAAGGTTTATGAAACTTTTGTTTCTTTTCGATACGACCTATACTTTAGCCAGAAACGATAGGTAAGTGTTAAAAAAATTTGCAGCCGGCGCGCACTCAATGCGCTTATGGGCGGTATCCACAGTCCACGCTCTGTGGCTGTATCATGTTAACTTGTTCGTAAACTGCATACCATTTTTAAAATTTAAAGTGTTTAGTTCAAGTTAGTGCTTATTTAGTACATGTTCAATAATTTAGAACATGTTTTGTAAACATTAAGTACCCTAAAGTTGAAAAATATTTCAGTCGAAATGATAAAAGATATCGATTTCGTATGCAATAGATCTATAAATAATAAGGTCACTATTTTAAATCTGAGAATACTGTGTATAACATTATTAATATAGCTAACAGATAACACTCATTATTTTATTATTCAAGTTAATTTGCTTATGTTGTCTAGGCCAACTTTGTAGGATAAAAGAGTGTTTTTAAACAGTATCCGATTTAAAAACAGAACATTAGAATTAAACACTGTTTAATTCTAATGCTCTGTGGATTTAAAACACTAATTTATTAAACCATATTTGGCCTATAACTTGTTTGGTTACATACAAAGGCCTAACGGTGGGAGCGGGGCGAGGTGGTGACGCTCGGTACTGTGTCTCACAGTGCCGGTGCGGAGTGGGGGGGGACCGCCATCTTCAGTGGCACACTAACTGCAAAGTGGCTTCACCACCGCATCGCTGGATAGCACCTCTATATTTAATTATAATGCTCTGTGGTGGCGAGGCGTCTACGAAGAATGAGGGTTCACTACCCTACTTGGGGGGGAGGGGCTTACTTGAGATCACTATTCACTCTGTTTTGGATAAATGTCATACGAAAACACTGTAAAGTGAACTGAATCTGTAAAAGTTCTGTTCACTTTTTATTAATTTAAACAAAAAGCAGGTCATGGTTGCGACGTTGAAATGTAACGAAATCGTTTATTATTTTTTTACGTCAAGGCTTTTAAGTAAATTAAAAATAGGACTGACTTTAGACATGTAAGTAAAAATGTTATTTCCCGAATCCTTAATTAACCAGTTTCCTTCCAAAAGTAAAACAAAAATATCTAACTTTTCAGAACTCATGTTTGTTTATAAAAGTTACCTGCCAGCAAATATGGAAGCATTGTAGATCAGACTTAAGATTAAACAAAACGTAACCAATACAGTAAAAATAAACCCTGAATTAATTCGTGGAATAGATACTGCATTGTTTAACTAGTCTGAGTTGTAAGTTGATTATGATCATACTATAATGCAGGACAACTTTCTCGAAGATAACTATACACAAGGCCGATATACCGTACGTCAAATTGATCGTTTGTTTCAAAGGTGTTATTACATAGTGAGTGAGTGAGAGAGAATTTATATTGACAAAAAGATCAATCGGTCAACTACGATTTAACGATTTTAAGAATCTCCGGGGGAGGTCAAAAATTTCCCCGGACTTCTTTTGCCGAAGTAGGGGAGGGTACTCCTTAATCCCCCATAAGGGGTCTAGCCCCCTAAGAAATATCATATGGGTGCCCTTGGAAAGTAGCGAAACTACTGTTTTATATACAATGTTTGTAGAGGGAAAATAATTTAGTTTTTGACATTTTTTACAGAATCCAAGAGTAGCCTAGCAACTTCGACTACTCTTGGATTCCAGCCCTCATGCTTGGACTCTTGTAAAAAATAAAATAAGTATATGTAAAATCAAATGGTACATAACATTTAAAACACAATCTAGTGCTAAACCATTTCTATGGAGTACCGACTTTTAAATAATTATCTTAAAAGAAAAATACCTGACTATAATTAATAATATACATATTTTATTTCCCTGGGAGCTAGGGGGCGCGGCCCATGTTCTGTAGTATTTTTTTAAATTCGTTGAATCTCACAACTCTGGGAGCAGCTGTGGTTGTTTTCTAGAACAGCTGATTGCTTTTTTGATTGTTGCCAGGCCAAGTTGCTTATTATTACTTTTTTTGTGTGCAGTTAGTTATACTCGTTCTTACCACTCCAGAGAAAGTTTTTTTTAATCGTAGAGCATTATCTTAGCTCATACGAAACAGGTTGTATCAAACCCTGTTTGATGCAAATTGCTGTAGAATTTCAAGAACGACTTCACAAACATCTTCCAAGTAATGCCGTTACGATAGTGTTGTTGATAAGTTTCGTCGTAAATATTTGTCTAAAAATAAGACAAAACAACTATTATAATTTCAGTAGGTCTACTTTTTATTTTTGCGTGTCCTGTAACTCGATGTACTTTAGTTAACAGTATACAGGGTGTCAATTAAGTCTGGGACTGGTTTAATATTTCGTATATAAGGAAAATTTGATGGTAGATGTGATTTAGGAACCTACTCTATGTAAAAATACTATTTTATTTTTAAAAAAATATCCGCCATCTTGGATCCGCCATTTTGAATGTAACTTTATTTTTTTAAATAGGAAGGTGGTCGTGTGATACTTCATTTCGGTGTAGAATTTCAAGAAAAAACCAACGGTGAAATTTGAACATCCATATATTTAACCGATTCAAAATGGCGACCAAAAAACAACGAAATCGTGTTTTCCGATTTTGCCCCATTTTGTTGTACTATTTTTTTAATGTTATTATTATTCTTTTTAGATTTAGAATTAAATAAGCTTTCAAACGATATGCCACCCAACGAAATTTGGGAGTATTTAAAATTTTTGAGTTACAGCCATTTTGATTTTTTTCAAAATTATTGATTTCGAGTGGTTCAACCAAATATCGTTGTGTGCCGTATCGTTTCAAAGCTTATTTAATTCTGAATCCAAAAAGAATAACAATTAATATTAAAACAAAAATAATACAGCAAAATGGGGCAAAAACGGACAACACGTTTTCGTTGTTTTTTGGCCGCCATTTTTAATCGGTTAAAAATATGGATGTGCAAATTTCACCGTTGGTTTTTTTTTTAATTCTCCATCGAAATGATGTATCACATGACCACCTTCCTATTTAAAAGAAACAAAGTTACATTCAAAATGGCGGATCCAAGATGGCGGATATATTTTTTGATATCTTAATAAAATAGTATTTTTACATAGAGTAGGTTCCTCAATCACATCTACCTTCAAATTTTCCTTATATACGAAATATTAAACCGGTCCCAGACTTAATTGACACCCTGCAGTATGTCTTAAAGTTTTGTTTTTTATTGTATAACTGTATTTTTGTTTTAAACTATTTGCACTAAATTTTATTGTAAACTAAATTGCGCATTATAAAATGTCATGCTACTAAAGTGTGGTTCAAACAGACAACAGAGGGCATTGCGTAATAATTATCTAAAAATGGAACTAAAGAAACAAAATACAAGAATTTTTATAGCTACATAAATACACCTGTTTAATCGCCAATATTAAAATCAGTATAAATTGCCAAACACTGATTTAAATAGTTATCTCCCATCTAACTTGCATAATGAATCAATTTGTTAAAACCCATAGCACGGTCGAGTTAATAAACATGTTTAGGCAATATATCGGTCGACACGTTCGGTTTAGGCCAATAAATTGTGTAACGTATGATTTCAGACAAGTTTCTGGACACCCTCGAGGTACCTGATTGGGACTGGTTTTGTTTCCACTATACACTGTAACGACTACATCTAAACGACTATTAACTATTCATTAATGGTTGTTTCGTAATTTCTTTGACAGGCTTATAAATATAATCGTGAGATATTTAAACATTGTATTAAGTGGGACAAGAATGAGTATTAAAAATAAAGGTTTAACCAGCTCGTTTGGATTGATAGTTTAATTATTGGAATTTCTATAACGTGGCAAATTCTGATTTGAAACAAGTACTGCAGTAGGCCTACTAATGGAAACAGGTTATTAACAGAGGCGAATGTAGTATCATTGTATTTGGATAACCTAATAGAACTCCGATCCAATGCAATATTTCGTTCTACTGGAAATTCGACGATAGTGGCGCTATCTATTGGGGAACCGACGGAAGCTGTGTGAAACACCAATGCTACCAATGATTTCTCCCTAGCGCTACCTCGCGGCGCGATCATGCACTATTTTCCCGACAACCTAATTTTCGCCAAACTGCTGCCGTATGGAAGCAAGATCTATTTATTATTCATGATCTATGCCTATAGTAACTAATTAGTTATCCCAATTGAATCAGTAAAATGTCTCAAATTACGTGAGAAAATATGCGCCAAACATGTCTGACACTGATAACGTTACAGAGGAGTTTTGAAGAATTGTTACCAGCGTCAACGAAAACTATTTGTGAAATTAACATATCGACACATCCGGTTACGCTGTAGACACAGACAGTTTTATTATTCAAAGCGGGATTTAATTTCTGAAGCAAATCTTCCACCAAAATAGAAGAATCAATCATTTATTTTTGACATCTCTGTCTGATAAACATATCAACCAAGGCATTCGGATGAGTGAAATATCGTGGTAAAGTAACGCTCAGTTCGGATGACACTTTATTTTACACGCGGATAGTTAATCAAGGGTGATTTAACATCAGCACAATTTAGCTCATTTCCTTGACTATCCATCAATAATAACAATTTTAAGAAATTTATTGCAGTTTTCAGGATTTAATTTGGCTCTATAAATAGCCTACACGCGGTAAATATGTGCAGAATAGCTGTGCTTAATAAGATGTCTTTGATGTCCCTCGCGGTTCCATCCAAACAGCCTACACATATTAGCCTACTACTTACAATGCTTAAATAAAACATATATACACACATACACACACACACGCACGTACACCCACACACACATAACGTAAATGAAAACATTCCTACAATTTCTTTGTCGTCTATAGACTCAAAAACTGTTCGATCAATTTCACTAAATATTTCACAGTTTATCCATATTATTGCTAGCTGTGCTTAGACGTTACAATTACTACAATTTAAGGGGTTGAAATGGCGTTTCTACCCCTATAAAATAAATATAAATGGCACTTCCTACAAGCTTTTAAGGGTCTGCTGTAGTGGCGGCCATCTTGGATTTTTATCCCATAAGAGCAATGTTAAATTTCAAACCATTTATTTCCTTTACTTTTTATCATAAAATTGTTTGCAAGGTCTCATTTTAAGCACAGTCACAATACGCATCCGTCTTGCAATTTACATTTTTTTAAATGCTTTTGATTTGTTATGTAATTGACTTTTTGTATGTACAAAGTTTAAAATTTTTCCTAACACAATAAAAATTAATAATGAAAAATAATTTGCAAGCCGGATCCGAAATTTTATAAAGAAAATTCAGTTTTTATTCAACACTCAATTGCAAAAGATGGATTTATAAAAATGGTTTGAGATGAGGCAATGTCAAAGCGTTCAGCTGCAAGAAATTGCTCTGTTTAGATAGGGATACAGTGAGAAGCGGTTGCTTTTCCTGTTGCTTTCTCGTTTACTGGAGCAGACCCTTAAGCTCAAATTGTGTAATATTATTCTTAACTGACTAAAAAAACAATTTCACTTAGATTACTTAAGTCAAATGGATTCAATGGGATATTTATCCTTAAAATTAAATATAGACTACATTTATAGGCTACCCTTACTTTTTCTATTGGCTTAAAATCTGCTCAACTAATTTCACGAAAAATTTAACGATTTACAAAATTTTTTAGAGAATATGGTACCAGTATTTTTGAGAGAATATGGCCACTACAATCAAAAAGATTAAAATGGAGTAGCTACCCCTATATAATAAAAATAAATTTAAGTTATTATACAAATTATATCTGCTAGGATCCATGAAATAAGTTTGAGTACAATTTTCTGCCAATCCTAACGTAAAACTTTCACTAAAAAACTAAAAGTTTATGAGCTACAGCCTCTCAAAAATTTTCTATTTTATGTGATTTTTTTAATTGGGCCACCATTGGGATCTCAGAAAGTATTAGGCCTAATTTTACAGCAAACTTTAAATGGGAAACCTTTCCTTGTTTTATGAGAAATTAAAAAATATGTAGTTAAAATATTTCTAAATGGGTGCCATTTTCCAATATGGCGGTCAACTTTGAAATTTATAATGGACACCCCTACTACTTTTCATGTAAAAAAATAACCTCTCCTACCCCACCCTACAAATCACAGTGAATCTGTTTAATAATTTAAATATGTTTGTGAGAAAGTATGTGCCAGTTCCCGGTACCGTTTATTTAACAGTAATTTAGTAGGTTTTTTGTATAAAATAAAGTATTTGTGAAATTAACACAGCTTTTTAACATTCCACTGTACAAAATATTGCACTTTGAGTTAAATTTTATTGTTTGCAAATGGTAAAACATGCCTCTTTAATAATTGTTGAAATAAGAGTTTCTGAAACTTTCAGCGCTCCTAGCGGCTAAACGGTTAAGTTTATCAAAAAAACACCAAGAATAAAAAAGTCTTACAATTGCATGTAAAATTCACATCCGTTATAAAAAGTAGGGGTTTCCATAAGAAATTTCAAAGTTGACCAACATATTGGAAAATGGCGGCCATTTAGAAATATTTTAACTATATATTTTTTAATTTCTCATAAAACAAGGAAAGGTTCCCTATTTAAAGTTTGCTGTAAAATCAATACTTTCTGAGATCCCAATGGTGGCCCAATTAAAAAAATCACATAAAATAGAAAATTTTTGAGAAGCTGTAGCTCATAAACGGTTGGGTTTAGGAAAAAATACAAAAGAATAAAAATGTCTTAAATTTGTATCCTTAATCGAAATTCAACATAAAAAATGGGGGTTTCTATTTGAAAAAATGAAGTTGGCCGCCATATTGGAAAAATGGCGGAGTTTTTGAAAATATTAATATTGTAGTTTTAATGAAAGGGAAAAAGTAGGGAAAGTCCCCCATTTAAAGATGGTTGTAACTCTTATAATTTCTGAGATGCCAATGGTGGCCCATTTAAAAAATCACCCTGTATATTATACGCGAGAAGAGAAGGGGCGAGATAGGCAATATGGTAGCACGTAACTCAAGTGCTGTTTTGTTCTCAGTTCTTATTGACAAGCCATAACTGAGTGGGTAGCGTGCAATCTTCCTCAGAAGATACCGGGTTCGAATCTCGGCTAGACCAGGTAACTTTTCATATCTGTTGTTTGAGGGTAGGAGGGTGGAAGTAAAGCAAACGGTGGTTGGCTCGCTTCCAAGCTGACCGGATATGACCTGGTCTCCGGATTGGGATGTTTTGCATAATTATTATAAGTTATTTATGTATGTGTATTTATAAAAAAAACCTCGAACATTTTTTTTATATAACTTCGACTTTTTTATCATTGACATCACAAACAATATATATTTTATTCGTACAGTATAAATTCGTTAACAATTTTTTGTGCCCTTTTGCCCTAACTTCAAAGATATGTGTATGTATAATTTTGTTAATGACACCCTAAAACGTATTCTGTGGACCCTGATTGGTGCTCATTTACTTCTCCCGTCCTTAGGTTTCGCCGTAAGAGTCACTGCAAAATAGGTGTTTTAATCCCGGACCACTTTCTCAATCCCGGGATTTCGGGATTGCCGGTAGTCAATCTCGGGATTCCGGGACTAGTCCCGGGATTCATATTTATTAATTTCTCTCTGATAACCTTACGAAAATTAGGGTTTTTAGTAATTAAACTCCTTTAAACTTAGTTTATATACAATATTAAACTCTCCATAAAATTGATACATTTAGCCTATAAGCTTATACATAATGTATTTGAGTTTTTATAGCATATACAAGCGACACGCGTACCCGGGTAAAAAATTTGAAAAAGTTAATTAATCTTAAGGCGTAATTTCCAACAGCTGATACATTTGTTTTTATTTCCAACAGTTGATAAATTTGTTTTTTATTTACAATTAATTGTTAACTTTTTATATATTGAAATAGTTTCAATTTCTGAAACTTCAGGAACCACTTGACTTATACACTTGACACTTCGGTTTTAGCAGTTTCTCACTATAAGGTCTATGCTTGTGTAAAATTTCAAGAACCTAGCCTATACAATTTTCTAATTGAAAAATCAAAGCGACATACTTATCGTTTTATTAATATGATTTGTATCTTTTCGCTTTTGCTTTGCAGGAGTTTTATCGAAACAACATATGAAATTAGTACTTATTTATGGAACAAACTTTAGTAATATATATTTTAAATGCTGAACGAACACAAGCGGTAAAAAAGCCACAAATATACGAAGTGAAAGTGAAGTAAACACTGTAAAACTTCGTAAAAAACAGGAAAACATGTAAAAGTACACACATTTTTTAACTTAAACTAATTAAAAAAACTTTGAAACTAAATATCTACTGCAATGTGCATTTCTCATATACACTAGGGTGACATGGCTACGGAGGGTTGGCGTGGCTGATAAGAATGTATGAATATTAAAAAGTAACATTCGAGGTTGACATCATCAGTTAGTTCTAAGTTTTGACATAAATGATCGTATTTTTTTTCTTTTAATTAATTAAAGTTATATTGGATTACAATAATTTTGTAATAAAAATAGTTAGCCTACTGCACATTGTACATCATACAAACAGGTTCACGTAGAAAATAAGAAGTAAAACATCATTTACGAGAAACTCTATGAATTTCGTGTTTTTTAATCTAATTATCAATCACGAAAATCTCGGGATTGGACTTAGCTAATCCCGGGATTGACGGGATCGTAAAATGGTCCGGGATTGAAACTTCTACTGCAAAAGCTCATCTTTCCCATGGAAATTCGCTAATAATAGTAGACAAATTGCAAAATAATAATATTGAAAGTCATAACAAGGCAAACATATCACACATACTTTAAGCAAAGTTGTATAACATTTGTATTAAAAACAAATTTATTTTGTAATAGTAAAGATGTTAGTCATAAAGCATCCATCAATTAACACATGTCATATTGTGCATAGTGTTGGATGTTGGATTTCATTATATTTGCATGCATTCTTGTCTTAATAAATTCTGCATGTGCATGTTTGATTTAAAACAATCATAAATTAGTAACATAAGTTGAGTTTCACGCATATCTGAGCAGTTCTTTGTAAGATGCCGGCCGGTAGAAGTGCAAATAATTAACGGTGCGGAAAAACTGGTTCAGATAAATATCGTCAACTCGCCTTGTAGTCCAGGCGCTACACGGGTTGAGTATGCACTGAAAGTCTGACAAA
>JAGFPH010003155.1:98946-135151 GCA_018207615.1 Philaenus spumarius | reverse complement strand
AAACAGCAAAATGATAATCTGAAGTTGTTTTCTAATTTTTGTTGTTCGTATCAAGTATGTAGGTGGGGATAAATATTACTTTTATTTATTCTGTAGTATAGGTTGTACTTTGATTACTAACTTGTTCTTTTTGAATAATGATTTATTTTGAAAATTTATTTACTTTGATTTATTTTGTACTCATACGATCCAGAAGAAATGTGTTGAACTAGAGACATGGACTGTTGGATGCAATCTTAAAGTAATGGAGAAATATGTTTGTAATTTTATATTTTGATTTTAGAATACAAAAACCATTCGTCTAATATAAATTCTTTTCAAGAAATTTTAAATATACAAAATTGAATGTGCACCTTTATAAGTATTTTACTAAAGATGTTTCCATAAAAAATAATTGTGTTGCATTTAAGTTTTAACATTAAAGAAACATAGTTGACCAAAATATTGTTATAATTGTGAAGTTTTTAACGATGACACTGTTTCTGTTTCTTAAAAGATCAAAATAACTTTTTCAGTATCTTAACTAACCTGTTTTAATACACCTCAGATAGATTCTAGAAACCCCACTACAGATTGGTTTCACAAACTGATGATTAATCATTTTACCAAATCCTTAAATCACTTAGTCCTGAATGGGATTTGGTAGATTGGATAGGAAATCCCTAAAGCTGAATCAGTTGTACCAACTTTGCTTGAACACATAATAAACCTAATCTGTATTTAATGGCTTGTTTTGGGAAAATATTAAATCTGTACTCCTAAAATACAATGTAGAGAGTATAGACTTGTGTGTCATATTGTGTTGAAAACTGTAGTAAGTTGTATTACTATATGATACTAGCCTCTTTCAAATTTGTTTATGAAAAACTTAATAACAGACCATTTTGCATTGCGGTAATGAACTAATAATTGTAAAACCCGAATATAATTATAGTACAAGTACTTCTTAAATAAATACAGGGGGATTCTGTAGGAACAAAGATCTTTCATGGAATTAGTACCAACATTTATTAATTTTCAGTTTAGAATGAATGTTTACTGTTTATTATTTTTGAAGTGATAACTTCTATTGGCCCGTTGGGCATTTTCGATTGCAAACTTTTTGCATAGGCTTAAGTCAGAATGTGGAGAGGGAATAGGCGATACATAATATATAAAGACAAGTAAACGTGTGCTTCCGTGTTAAAATGTAGCTAGTAACGTTTCAAATGTAATCCTGAAGGCAATTCACCCGGAACCGTGCTCTTTCTTACCGCAACCGGTATAAAAAATTACAATTTATATAAACTTTGCACTATTACAGACTAGGAACGTTTTAACTGGTTACTCAAAGTGCCTTGTAATAGTATCGCTTCTCGGCCTCTTGGCTAAGATCAATGTGTAGTATCTGTTCCTATCAGCTCAATGAGTATAGTGTGAATCGTCGGGAACGTTGTTGTGTGCTGCCACCTGCGATTACTCAGAACTACTAGCCTATAGGTTGTTTACTCATCATAACTTCGAGTATATTGTACATCGGTGAGAGTTTTAACGGTTTTTATTTGGAAGTTTGAATACTTTTAGCATTATTTGAATGCATTAACAGTTAATTTGAATGAGTTCAAAATATAACTTAAAATCTTTGTCTTATTTTTTAATAGTACTAAAATTTCTGTTGTAAAAATTTCGTCACCTCTTTCCACATGATTTACTATATACATAGAAAGTGACTCATGATATATAGTGTTGGGCTAAGAGCCCCGGGGCGTTAGCTCTACGATTACTCAACAATACTTTTAGTATATTGTTAAGGACACCTTCCTCTACAACTGTGCCAAAATTGGCTTCTACATGAATTTATCCCGCTACTTTTCCTTCGTTGCCTGAACTAATAGATAAGAGTGTTGAATTTTCTTTGTTGGATTTGTTAATACAGAAAGTCGGTAAGTACATTGTCCGTTTCAATTATATTTATTATTATTTTATGATTTATCCATAACTTTTTTAAATGGAAAATTTATAACCTTTGATTACGCATTTTTAAATCCGATAGACAGAAAAGAAACCATATTATTTTTTGAAAAATTAACGCTTTTTAAGATAATAACCAATTTTTTAAATTTTGGAAATTTAAAACCATATTACATTTTTTTTAGTCAAAGCTAAAGACTTTACTCTATTTTTAATTAAACTAATGGAATATGGTTAATTTTCATATTGATTAATTATAATTTGATATAATTAGTTTATATACACCCTTAAAATTTAATAAAAATGTGTAATGTATAATGTGAGAAAATATATTAAATATAATGTTCTGCAGGTTTACAGGTAACTGAAAATAAACTTTAATTACTTACAATATTTAGGAATTAAGAATAATTTGTTATTTGAATAATTAATTATATCAAAATATGATATAATATTTTTTGAGAATATATTGACTTGTGTAATTTGTTGACCCTTATTCTCCTTTAAAATGAATACTGATAAAAATATAAATCGGTCATAGAAGTTATCACTTTAAAACAAGTCATTATTAGATATAAATCAAGACAGTAAATAATCTACAGATTTAATTTTAAAAATATTTAACTACAAAAATGTAAAGCAATATAACATGTATAAGTAGAAAATAACATTAATTTATAAAGTGGCTGTCATTTATCCTTTTATACTTTTTAAAAACTACACCAATAAAACATTTTATACAATCAAAACTTTTTTAAAAGATTATACACTTTTAGAGTACATTTAAAAAACAATACACAAATACAGTCAAAATTACAAGCATACTAAGCAGGAATTTACACCCAATTACAAAATGGATAATTATTACATTTGCAAATAACCCAGGCCTGAAAACTCCTCGGTGCTATAAATAGGGTTTTTGATCAAAACGTCTCTTAGCCTATGTTTAAACTTGCCCACAGGCAGGTTCTTCACTGCAGTTACTTAAACTTAAACAGAAGGAAACTGCTTCACCCAGAGGCAAAAATAGACCCCGCAACTGATATCCACACATTAAATAAAAAAATAGTAATTTACTTACTAAAAATAATGGGTTAATATTTAAAACAATATCGTAGTAGTTATAATATAATTAAGTAAATTTTTAGATACACACTTATTTAATAATTAGGCCTATTTTTTAAAAATTACAAAAGTAAAGTTATATTTATTCTGGATCATGTTCAAGTCATTATACAATAATAAAATAATGAATTATTCTTAACTATAGGCCTAACTAACAAAAAAAACTTTATACTAATCCAAACAATATTACGTAGAGAATTCATTTGTTTGAATATTAAGTTTTATCTACAAAACTACTCTTTGTATTTCTTGAAAATGTTTGAACATTTAAAAACATGATCGTTTGAAGTTGATACATACTTCTTTTTTATTTCAATAAGTTATACTTCTTCTTCTCTATCTGAAATTACCTGGAGCAAAATATTTGACTATAGCATGGATCTCATTGACCTGCTTAGTAAGAGAAATTATGGTTGGATCAGGGAAGTTTTAAAAACAATGGAAACATTTCAATAAGTAACTAAAAATTAGAGAAAATTTACCTAACTCCTTTTTTGTATTGAAAGTTGATCTAAGATTGTGTTCCTTTTTATAATTAATTATTTTTCAACAAAGTGAAAATGAAACCTTGAAAGCTGCATGTTTTGTTTTTTTTTTAATTTCTTTAGTTCTTGGAAGTTATTTTATCCTCTCAGTTTAAGTTATACAGTACTAACAACACACTGATTAATCTTATTAACAGATTTGTATGAATGATATGTTGTCAACACTTACTGTTGCAATCAAAATAAATAATTAAGCAGCAAAAAATCGAATTCCCTACAGAATAGGGATGCTGATTATTTTATAGAAATTTTCCATTTTTAAAAGTTAGGAAAAAGAATGCCTTTTAAAAGGACAGCTAATATCAATGTGTCAATTCCCCTATCCTCATGCTAATTTAAGATGAAAGTACGAAATTGACCTGCTGACCTCGCCCGAAAATCGACTATACTATTACACAAATGTCTAAATTCTTCATACGAACTGGATACGAACTGGAATCCTTCAGCTTTGGAGTCAGAGATGTTAAACCCAACAACCAAGGGTGTACCCAGGATCAAAACTAGGAGGGGGGGCAAGCCATGGTCGTTCAAGTTGTAACATTTTATCGCGGAAAAGGTGGATGAAGCCAAAACTTTAAGAAAACTATGTGTAATTATAGCAGTGCTTTATCAACTAAGTTATTACAATTATTTGCTTGAATAAAAATGTATTCCATACTAGTATCATTTTTCTTGGATTTGTGGAAGACTTGTTCAAAACTCTCGTTTCAATCCAGTCCTGATTTTCCTTGAAGAATTTCCGATGGACGCTCATCAAACACAACCCAGTCAATCTGTTCTCTCCCATTGTACTTCTCAACCAGGTCTTTACCTTTCGAAGGATACTGAAAGATCGTTCAACAGTAGCCGTAGTGGATGGCAAAGCACTTAAAATGAGGAGTGCATGACTTGTTGCAGGGAAATAAATATTAGCCTCTTCCAAAAAAGTGCAGCCACTTCAATATCCTTTAATTTGTCTCCTGCTAAATACTTCTATTTCCACAGATTATACCACAAATCTAATTCTGCAGCGATATCACCCAACTCATTAAACTCCTTGAAAGATTTTGCATTTTTTCCAAATCTTTTGAAGTAATTTTTATCATAAGGATGAAGATGGGATAAGGTAAAAGCAGATGTATTTTCGTGTGAGAAGCTAACATTCAAACATTCAATGATAAAGTTAAAGAATCAAGATAAGGGATGATCATCGGACGTCTTAAATATTCAATCGCAGTCTCAGATGGCGGATTACTTCTGTGTATTTGCTTTTGAACAATTCATGGAACTGTTAACTCAACGCCGACTTTCTCCGCGATATCATATGATTTTTTAAGTAATTCATCAGAATCATGTTCAATTTCTTGTCGATCCTTCTTGATGACATCAAGGATTTCACCAACATGTTTCCTCACCATAATCAAATCCATATTTTTACTTTGTAGAACGTTCACAACGGGTTCCAAAATCGCAGAGTACTTTGCAATCATGACTAAACCTATGATGAAATTTGGTTTAATAACTGCACATTGCAATTGGTAGGCAAATTTTCTTCTGGCATAGTTTCCTTCGACCGAGAGATGTTCTAGCGCATTGACGATTTCATGGAAGCTGTCTGAAAACTTTCTAACGCTCTTGTATTTCTCAGACCATCTGGTCTCACTGAGGCTTGATAGATTAGGAGCCGAATTCCTGCAGGAAGGCGACTCACGAAAGAAGGATATTGGATACTGTTGCAATTTGCTAGCATCACTGACCATAAGATTTAGTTTGTGTAAGCAATGGAAAATAAAGATTTATTGTACTTTTTCTTCAAAGGCCTGTACACCACCTTCTTTTTCAGCCATCGTAGAACATCAGTCAAATCCAAATCCAACACAATACTTTGCTGAAAGAGTCTGATCAACTAAAAAACTGAATTGTGCTAGCGATTGTAGGGGCATCTTCAATCTCATTTCAGCTCAACTTAGCCTACAAATTCCTCTCTGATTTTTCTTGATTGTCATCATAAAACCGCAATCTAATTTCATAATTTTCAATAGTATAAGTATTTTTTTTATTATTAAAATAGTTATTTCAAGAATTGTAATAAATTCCAGCAACAAAATTGAATGAAAATTTGTTTTTTTTTCTTCCAGGGTACCCCTCTTTTATTAATTTAATTTTTTATTTATTTTGCTACCCCTTCAGCAAAACGGAGACCCCTTATCCTCTAGGCGCATTTCAAAGTTAAATTTTCGAAGAGCATTATAAATTTTGGTTGTCGCCATTCCAAATATTGATATATATTAATTATAGGACTTTCAATTTCCGAGATTACATGTTGTCTGTGGCTGATGGATGTACATTAAATCTTGCTCTACCTTTATAAACTCTTCTGCGCATCTCACAGTCCACATGGAATCTCTTGTACTATGCCGCCTCCAATATTCTTTGTCCCTGTGTAAAAAAGCTGTTTCGGCTATTCAGCCATTTTCAAGTTTGATTCAGGTTTCCCTTTTTCACAGTACAAAAACACCCAAACAATGTTACACCTAAAAAAATGTATACACACAAACACTAACACATACATACATATTTAAGGCATTTCAGTTTGTAAAAACTTAGGAATCCTGATCCATAGGGTAGTTTATTACCCGATGACTAAGCTCCTAGTAATAACAATTCTTATTAGTTATACTAATTGTACATAAAACAAAAATATAATAATGTATAATTAACGCACAAATTTCAAAGAATAGTGACAAATCTAAACAAACAAAACAAAATCTTAATAGATAACATAGTCTATGAGATAGTTTTGTCGTATTTGACAAAACTATGCCTAAAACTTAAAATTAATAAAAAAGCTAAAACTTTAATAATAAAACAAACCACAAACAAAAACAGAAAGTTAACAAAATCAACAAATAAATATTTTAAAATTACTTATACTGCAATTAGCTTCAATCCTGTTATTGTATTTTCATTGCACTGATCCAAAAACAATCATAATTTTTTAGGTGAGAATAATGATTAGTATATGGAGTTTAAGAGTACTTTGTTGATGGTTTGATTTGTAAGTGTGTTGTACATATTCAATGCTTGTTTGATAGGTACACCTAGTCTTCTTCCCCAACCTTTACAACTCATATGGAGCAAAATATAAGAAGTTTTCATACTGCAGTTCTGTCAAATATCTGAAAAAAACAATACAATTCTACATTTATCGGTTTTCAACCTTTTCGAAATAGATCTTACAGCTTTTTCTTATTGTCTTTGCGACTCCAACTTTTTTTAAATACTATGTAAAATGTATGCCCATAGAGAAAAGATTACCTGTCAAGAAACTATTAAACCATTTTATTATGCTTATAGCCCAACTGGATTGTTATTAATTAATTACTAATTAATTTACCTTGTTTGTGAGGTGATACTGCCGAACAATCCTTAATGTTTATGAAAAGTAGTCTATTACTACTTCATATGACGCGTTTCGACTATCATTCAATTCTCAAATATACATAAAACACACAATAAAACACTTAAACAACACAAAACGAGTTCACATTTAATTATTGACGATCGAGTGCTTTAATCTAGTGCTTCGTGAACGGTTACCGGCAACGCGCGTCGCCCGTATATGCATAATTTTAAATATGAACTCGTTTTGTGTTGTTTAAGTGTTTTATTGTGTTTTATGTATATTTGAGAATGACTGAATGATAGTCGAAACGCGTCATATGAAGTAGTAATACACTACTTTTCATAAACATTAATGATTGTTCGGCAGTATCACCTCACAAACAAGGTAAATTAATTAGTAATTAAACTATTAAACTTACAGTTTTATGCCAAAATCTATAAATTAACAGGCACCACTATATCTCACTTGGTCCTAGTTACGTCACAGATAATATTGCCAATTCTATTGTAATGACGTTTACTTCCTGCAAAATATTTGTCCAATGTGGTAAACAGCTCGCTTGTAATCTCTCAAACGCTTCACCCTTTTCTTGGTTTTGTGTATAATATATTTTACCTGTGGCCCGTATAGAGAATGGCCTTGACAAACACAGGATGTGGATACCAGAGAATCCTATGTAGCAGGAGCGTATGTAGGTCACATTAACAGCTGAATGCTTGACCTTGGGATAGGATCACAACTCACACACGTGTGTTCGTTGACAACCAGTTATTAAACACAGCTGATGTATGTAAAGCCGATAGGTTGGGTCATGGATTTTATCTTTATACATATTGTTATTGGTACAGCGTTATTATTAAAGCGATTTTATGTTAATTATTGAGGTTGCAATAACAAAGGTGTGTACTGTTACTGGAAACTTTTTTATTTCAAAATTAATTTATTCTGTTGTCTGCTACATGAAATAGCCTGAGATAAACATGCATGTTATAGTGTTTAATTGAAAATTGTTAATATTTAAGCAAATATTTTGAACTAGTTGTTTGTAACTGAGACGGGTACATCTCTGGTGGTTCGGTTCTTAGTGCCCGGCTACCTACACCATCCGTTTTCCCTTCCTCTGGGCAACGATTCCGTTTTCTTCTAGAAACGGAACGGGAGGGATAGATTGTTTGAACTAGTCATCACGCAGTCTGTACGTTAGTACCGGAGTACCGCCGAGTCTGGCCTACCGACTAATTAATTTGCAGGAGAGTTCAACCATTGTATTTGGATAACCTAATAGAACTCCGATCCAATGCAATATTTCGTTCCACTGGAAATTCTACGATAGTGGCGCTATCTATTGGGGAAACGACGGAAGCTGTGTGAAACACCGATGATTTCTCCCTAGCGCTACCTCGCGGCGCGATCATGCACTATTTTCCCGACAACCTAATTTTCGCCACACTTTTGCCGTATGGATGCAAGATCTATTTATTATTCATGATCTATCGTTCAACGAAGTCGCGTGCGAAAATGAACGAAGCATTAAAAAGGAGATGGCTAGCTATATATGCTGCTATTTAAAGTGAGAGTGTGCTTTTTCCCATCCTATTTAAGACATGTTAAACAAATTAAGTTAAACAATCCATACACAGGCTTTCTTTTACTTATAAAACAAAACTTTTACTGCACAAAAATTGAAACGTTTTTGGCTAACATACCGAAAAACTTCACTTCAACAAAATTATTATTTTAAATTCCGAATGCGATGTTTTTCCTTTTGGAAAATTGTTTATGTACTTAGAGTCCGCTACCATGGTGAGGAATCAGAATGGCTGTGAAGCAGAATGACCCTCATCGGGTGTCTGCTTCACTTGTATCTTCCAACAAGGTTGCATAGGTTGGAATCCAGCTAATGAAATATAATTTCACAAAACTGCAATATCCATTGGTTTTTGGTATTTATACACCACAACACTCGATTCCACGTTCACCGTGCAGTACAGATCTTACGGGAGAATAGACATGCTACTACCATTACAAGGAACATCACGTTTATTGTCATGCGGGTTGCGTCAACTGTAAGAGCATTGCATGTGAGTTGATGCTTTCTATTTGGCTAGTATAGCTGAGACTGTCGTAACATGGCTTATGGGCGCTCTGTACTGCACGGTGAACTTGGAATCCAGTGTAGCAGATTTAACACCTTGGACAAGCAATCTTGAACTTCTATTGCAAACAAACATCAACTCATGATTGTACTGCAGAAGCATGGTTACATGCCTATAGGCTCACCCATGAATTAAATTTAAGGGGCCAAATGTTATAATGAAGTCTATGTGTTTTGGCTTTGTAAAATTATCAATATCGTCCTCAACAAATATCAGTAATTCACCTGTCATTGCTTGGATTAAAAAACTGATTGCATATAGATACAATTTCCACAAAGTATTAAAATACACTCCTTATTCGAACAAAGGTCCTCGAACTCCTTGGCCGACGTCGAAGGTAATAATCGTATAATCAATCTTCCGATTTAAACGTCTTTGGCCCTAAACACATTTGCGAAGTTAGTGGCCGGTGTTCTCTGAGCCTGAGAAAAATAAATACTTCGTTCCTTCCCGGAGGGAAAGAAGCAAAGAGTAGAGCACGGTAACTAGAACTACACGGTATGTGTCACGAGACAGCTGCGCAGTAACTCTGAGCTCAGATGACGTCACTGACACCGTCTCATGCTTCCCGCCTAGCAAAAGCAGATTGACTTGCACTAACTATTTACGCATACAACGATTTGCTGGATTCGTTATGTGTCATTTTTACACAAATGTGTGTGTGATGTGTAGTATAGTTTTCTTCTAAACAGTGTATATAATATTTTAAGTTTAAGTGTGTGTATATTTAAGTGTTTTATACTACCTAAAAAACACATTTTAAAACCCAAGACAGTTCCAACACAAAAAATACCAAATTCCACCACAACACCCCCCCACATTATCCAACGATTACACCGAGCCGAAAATCGTGAATCTAAAAATATTATAAAATCTTTGCTACATGATTCAGCAGACAGTGTAAATATTCAAAACACACCTGATAATCAGGAAGCTAATTCTTAAAATTTAAATTTAACACGACCTATAGCTGGTGATTTATCTACGGTAGAGGATCTTTTATATGAAAACGAAAATTTATAAAGAGAAAATTAATTACTTGTAAATAAACTGAACAATTCTAGTGTACTTATATCAAAACTCAAACAATCATTAGTAAATTATGAAAAAATATTTACCGTATGTCAGCAGCAATATGTATTAAAGGTGAAATGTACAAACTGGTCGGCTGATGGTGTAGCAAAAGCAGTAACTATCAGATACATCTCTAAAAAAGTATTATCATATCTAAGGGAAACATTAAAATATCCCCTCCCAAGCGACACAACCATAGCAAGGTGGCTTTCTCAATTTTCAACCCCTCCTGGATTTTTAGACATTAGTATGAACATACTTAAAGGGCAAGCTATAATATTAAATGAAGATTTTCATAAGGATGTTGTCATCAGTTTTGACGAAATGAAGTCAGTTTGTCATTAATTTCAAACAAATCATCAAAATTTTTCCTTAAAGTTTTGTATATGCAAGTACTACATCTTTTTATAATGAATAACTATGAATTTACTGTCGATAAAAAAGGGTTTACTATAAAAAAATTACACCTCAAGATTCCCTAGAGTGTACATGTAATCCCATGAAAGATTGTGGTATATTTTCCGTTCACCCAATAGTCGTGTAGGGTGATGTTTTTAAGAAGCTTGTCACTGGCGAAATCGAATCGCTGTAGAGATGCCGGGCACTTCGGTGTCCGTGACGTCATAGCCACCAACGACCTGCGCGTGACACATACCGTCTTGTTCTAGTTACCGTGGAGTAGAGTACTACTGGAACAACTTTGCGTTATTTACAAAAAAGCTTAAGGGTCTGCTCCAGTAAACGAGAAAGCAACCGGAAACGAAAGCGCTTCTGACTATATCCCTATCTAAACAGTGCAATTTCTTGCAGCTGAACGCTTTGACATTGCCTCATTTCAAACCATTTTGTAAGTCTATCTTTTGTAATTGAGTTGTTGAAAAAAAAAACTGAATATTCATTATAAAATTTCGGATCCGGCTTGCAAATTATTTTTCATTATGAATTTTTTATTGTGTTAGGAAAAAAATTCAAACTTTGTACTTACAAAATGTCAATTACATAACAAATCAAAAGCATTTAAAAAAAACTAAATTGCAACACGGATGCGTATTGTGACTGTGCTTAAAATTAGACCTTGCAAACAATTTTATGATAAAAAATAAACGAAATAAATGGTTTGTAATTTAACAATCTCTTATGGGATAAAAATCCAAGAAGGCCGCCACTACAGCAGACCCTTAACTTTTCTTTTTCAAATTTACTAATTTGATTAAATAGGTCGTAAATGCGGAGGTCAAAATAATAATCAATTTGGAAAACCCACTTAACATTCATGTTGTACATTTTTATTATCAAAGGTTGCAACTAATAGCAATTTCTAGCCAATGAAAAAAATTCAAATGTCAAAAAAATATGTAACAAAATATTTACTTTTTTTAAGAACTAGCCCAGTCGGTATGGGTTACAACTACCAGTAATTTGCAATACGGCTGATTTTTTTTATAAGTACCTTAATCGACTCCTAGATCGGGTAATTTTCAAGATAACAAGGTGAGACTCAGCATAAATGTTTAAAATATATATTTTAACTCCTATGTCCATTTTCAATTCGATTTATCAAAATTTGGCCAATTTAGAATGAGCCAACGCTTCATATATGAATAAGATGTTCCCTTTTAGTGATTTCCCCTGCTGCAAATTACATACCTGCATTATCGAATTTTTTCCAGACAAACCATTGCTCGGACGAAATAAATACATACGACGTTTTTTGTTGCAAAATACCTCCCCTATACGATGGTATTTTTTATTTTTCTCTATCTTCATCCCAGCTCGAAATATTAAGGATAATCGAAAAAAAAATGATAATCGATTTTTTTTCGACTTTGGGAAATCGATAGACTGGTAAACTTTTTTTTATGTTATTCTACATACTTTAATGTACTTATAAAAAAATAATCAGCCGTATTGTAAATTACTGGAACTTTTGGTCTAAATTCACCCCTACCGACTGGCCTAAACACACAAATTAAGAACACTAATATAAGATTCTGGGTATTCTGCTTGTAATCAAAGACGGCTCAAGTAAGCTTTGTTTTCCAAGATCATATCGCAATCCTCTCGGTCACTAATTGTGTAGACGGCTTTAGAAATAATTACAATTTGAAATAAAGTGTAAATTAATAGAGTTTTGACTTCGTTGGGCTTATGTGGTTCTTTTAGATTGTATCTGTGATACGTTTTTATCCTAAACTAGCTGGCCCGATCCGGCTTTGCACGGTTAGACAAATCAAAATTAAATGTATATTAACAACAACAAAAAAAGTATATATCAATAAATATATTACACTATGTATTCTTATGGGGATTATTAGTAACTTTCACCTTCCCCCAAACCCCCCTAAAAATTCAAATGGTTTGCAAAACTTTCTTGGCAAGCACCTATGGCCATAGAGGAAGCTACATACCAAATTTCATTCCAATCCGTTTGGTAGTTTTGAAGAAATCGTGATTTAGTAACTTTGACACCCCTCCCCCCTAAGATTTCGAATTTTGTGAAACCCATTCTTAGGCAGCACCTATGGCCCTAGAAGAAGCTACATACCAAATTTCGTTCCAATCCGTTTGGTAATTTTGGAGAAATCGTTATTCAGTAACTTTGACCCCCCCCCCAAACTCCCCCTAAGATTTCGAATGTTTTGAAAACCTTTCTTGGCAAGCACCTATGGCCTTAGAGGAAGCTAAATACAAAATTCCATTCCCATCCGTTTGGTTGTTTTGAAGAAATCGTGATTTAGTAACTTTGACCCCCCAAACCTCCCCTAAGATTTCGAATTTTGTGAAACCCATTCTTAGGCAGCACCTATGCCCCTAGGGGAAGCTACATACGAAATTTCGTTCCAATCCGTTCAGTAGTTTTTGAGAAATCGTAATCAGTGAGTCAGTGGATTTGGCTTTTATATATATAGACTAGTTGGCCCAATCCGGTTTTGCACGGATAGATAAATCAAAGTTAAATTTATACTAACAAAAAAATATATATCAATAAATAATATATTATGTATTTCTTATGGGGATTTTTAGTAACTTTGACCCCCAAACCTACCCTAAATTTCGGACTTTTTGAAAACCTTTCTTAGCGAGCACCTATGGCCCAAGAGGAAGCTATACATACCAAATTTCGTTCCAATCCGTTCAGTAGTTTTTGATAAATCGTGATCAGTGAGTCAGTGGATTTGGTTTTTATATATATAGATAAAATAAGCATAGGATGTGTGAACGTTTTACCTTCTAGTGATCCTATGTCTTGTACATTATTTAGTATATTCATTCATAAGTTTGGAAGAAAGCGTACCTTTGTATTATCTCTTTGTTGTATATAACAAATCCTATCTTTCTCCCAAAAACTCTGGCCCCGCGCATGCGTCAGAATCTAGATCACCGCTACCCCCACCACCTTACCCAGATCCAAGTGCCTCTGCCCTAATAAATCGTCATTTCCTTGAACATATCAGAGTATACAATCTGTTTGAATTTTGCTTCGCCACGAGTCGCTGCGGGTGTTGGGGAGTGATGCGAGCCCTCCAGTTTCTAATAATTCAGTTGTAAACGATAACTTCGAAACAATATATTTTTTAGCAGAATGTAAAATCGGCCTATACTACATTAATTTTGATTTTAAAATTGTTGTTTTTCATCAAGATTGTAACAGTTGAATTACTAAAATTCGTGATCAACAATCGAACATTTGTGTAATCCACCACCATTTTGTTGAAAAGGTTTTTGAAGTGACAACTTCTATAGCGACGTTGGGTATTTTTTTTAGGGAAGTAAATCGCCGTTTCGCGTCACGTCACGTATCGCAACATTTTCGCTTAGACCGGTGTGTTGATTATGTACACCCTCTTATACATATACATATATACTTGTGTATAGTATATATGAAGAACAAGGACCGATGACAATGCAATATTATTTTTTTGGGTGTAGTAAGTGAGCACTGATCATGGTCCCCAGAACACGAAGTGATTTTCACCCCTTTCAAAACGTCGGATTGATTTGAAACTTTGCACACTTATCAAGGACCGATGACAATGCAATATCAATTTTGTTGGGTGTAGTAAGTGAGCACTGATCATAGTCCCCAGAACACGTTTTCGGGTGTCATTAAAAACTTTATTTACAGGGTGATTCACGAAGATATCAGAAACTTCGGGAGCTCATTAATTTTGTTGGGTGTAGTAAGTGAGCACTGATCATGGTCCCCAGACTAAAAAATAAGAAAATAAATAATAGTTTAAAAACTAAAAAATAAGCTTTAAAAAAACCGAACTAAAAATTTTAAAATAATTGTAATTATTTTATTTATTTATTAACCAGGAAATAAAATCCAGTAGTTAATCAATATTCATTTTACACGGTGTAAAATTTGCATAAAAGTTTTCACTTTTATTGTGTGGTCATATGCACACCCATTTTTTTAATGGGATGTAGACTGCCTTGGTCAGTGGCGAGGCGGCGTCTACGAAGAATGAGGGTTCGCTACCCTACTTGGGGGGGGGGGGGGTCTGCTTTAGATCACTATTCACTCTGTTTTGGATAAATGTCATACGAAAATACTGTAAAGTTAACTGATTCTATAAAAGTTCTGTTCACTTTTTATCAATTTCAACAAAAAGCAGGCCATGGTTGCGACGTTGAAATGTAACGAAATCGTTTATTATTTTTTTTACGTCAAGGTTTTTAAGTAAACTAAGAATAGAACTGACTTTAGACATGTAAGTAAAAATTTTATTTCCCGAATCCTTAATTAACCAGTTTACTTTCAAAAGTAAAAAAAAAATATCTAAGTTTTCAGAACTCGTGTTTGTTTATAAAAGTTACCTGCCACCAAATATGGAGGCATTGTAGATCAGGCTTAATATTAAACAAAACGTAACCAATACAATAAAAATAAACCCTGAATTAATTCGTGGAATAGATACTGCATTGCTTAACTAGTCTGAGTTGTAAGGTGCTTATGATC
This sequence comes from Philaenus spumarius, assembly GCA_018207615.1. Classification (NCBI taxonomy): domain Eukaryota; kingdom Metazoa; phylum Arthropoda; class Insecta; order Hemiptera; family Aphrophoridae; genus Philaenus; species Philaenus spumarius. The sequence continues at coordinate 119,950 of JAGFPH010003155.1, read as the reverse complement.
ATACGATAATGCAGGACAACTTTCTCGAAGATAACTATTATACAGAAGGCCGATATACCGTACGTCAAATTGATCGTTTATTTCTAAGGTGTTATTACTTCATGAGTGAATGAGAGAGAATTTAGATTGACAAAAAGATCAATCCGTCAACTACGATTTAACGATTTTAAGAATGTCCGGGGGAGATCAAAAATTTTCCCGGACTTCTTTTGCTGAAGTAGGGGAGGGTACTCCTTAATCCCCCATAAGGGGTCTAGCCCCCTAAAAAATATCATATGGGCGCCCTTGGAAAGTAGCGAAACTACTATTTGATATTCAATATTTGTAGAGGGAAAATCATTTTGTTTGACATTTTTTACAGAATCCAAGAGTAGCCAGCAACCTATTTAGACTACTCTTGGATACCAGTTCATGCTTGGACTCTTGTAAAAAATAAAATAAGTATATGTAAAATCAAATGGTACATAACATTTAAAACATAATCTATATCAAAGCGTACGAAAGAATACCGTTGCGAGGCGGCCAATAGGATGGGCGCGCAGCGTTGCCATATCTACTAGCCTCGAACACTCCTGGTATTTACCGCTCGAGGCTTGATAGCACAGTTTAAAGAATTATAAATGCGTTGAGTCAGCCGCAGTCAGTTAGAAGCGTGGGAAGAACGTGACAACGTCGCACTACGGCGATTAGAGCGTCCAAGGTCTCGGTGTACACAAGCCCGTCCCTCAACGGTATTCTTTAGTGGGCTTTGATATAGTGCTAAACCATTTCTATGGAGTACCAACTTTTAAATAATGCTCTTAAAAGAAAAATACCTGACTATAATTAATAACATAGACTACATATTTTATTTTCCTGGGAGCTAGGGGGCGCGGCCCAGGTTCTCTAGTATTTTTTTAAATTCGTTGAATCGCCAGAATCAACTCGAGGAGCAGCTGTGGTTGTTTTCTAGAATAGCTGATTGTTTTTTTATTGTTGCCAGGCCAATTTGCTTATTATAACTTTTTGTGTGAGGTTAGTTGTAATCGTTCTTACCGCTCCAGAGAAAGTTTTTTTTCATCGTAGAGCATTATTTTACCTCATACGAAACAGGTTGTATCAAACCCTGTTTGATGCAAATTGCTGTAGAGTTTCAAGAACGACTTCACAAACATCTTCCAAGTAATGCCATTACGATAGTGTTGTTGATAAGTTTTGTCGTAAATATTTGTCTAAAAATAAGACAAAACAACTATTATAATTTCAGTAGGTCTACTTTTTATTTTTGCGTGTCCTGTAACTCGATGTACTTTAGTTAACAGTATACAGGGTGTCAATTAAGTCTGGGACTGGTTTAATATTTCGTATATAAGGAAAATTTGACGGTAGATGTGATTGAGGAACCTACTCTATGTAAAAATACTATTTTATTAAGATTTCAAAAAAATTATCCGCCACTTGGATTCGCCATTTTGAATGTAACTTTGTTTTTTTAAATAGGAAGGTGGTCGTGTGATACTTCATTTCGATGTAGAATTTCAAGAAAAAACCAACGGTGAAATTTGCACATCCATATATTTAACCGATTCAAAATGGCGACCAAAAAATAACGAATCGTGTTTTCCGATTTTTTCCCCATTTTGCTGTACTATTTTTTTAAATGTTATTATTATTCTTTTTAGATTTAGAATTAAATAAGCTTTCAAACGATATGCCACCCAACAAAATTTGGGAGTATTTAAAATTTTTGAGTTACAGCCATTTTGATTTTTTTCAAAATTGATTTCGAGTGGTTCAACCAAATATCGTTGTGTGCCATATCGTTTGAAAGCTTATTTAATTCTGAATCCAAAAAGAATAATAATTAATATTAAAACAAAAATAATACACCAAAATGGGGCAAAAAGGGAAAACACGTTTTCGTTGTTTTTTGGCCGCCATTTTTTATCGGTTAAAAATATGGATGTGCAACTTTCACCGTTGGTTTTTTCTTGAAATTCTACATCGAAATGATGTATCACATGACCACCTTCCTATTTAAAAAAACAAACAAAATTACATTCAAAATGGCGGATCCAAGATGGCGGATGTATTTTTTGATATCTTAATAAAATAGTATTTTTACATAGAGTAGGTTTCTCAATCACATTTACCTTCAAATTTTCCTTATATTCGAAATATTAAACCGGTCCCAGACTTAATTGACACCCTGTAGTAGGCCTATGTCTTAAAGTTTTGTGTTTTATTGTATAACTGTATTTTTGTTTTAAACTATTTGCACTAAATTTTATTGTAAACTAAATTGCGCATTATACAAAATGTCGTGCTACTAAAGTGTGGTTCAAACAGACAACAGAGGGCATTGCGTAATAATTATCTAAAAATGGAACTAAAGAAACAAAATACAAGAATTTTTATAGCTACATAAATACACCTGTTTAATCGCCAATATGAAAAACAGTATAAATGGCCAATCACTGATTTAAATAGTTATCTCCCATCTAACTTGCATAATGAATCAATTTGTTAAAACCCATAGCAAGGTCGAGTTAATAAACATGTTTAGGCAATATATCGGCCGACACGTTCGGTTTAGGCCAATAAATTGTGTAACGTACGATTTCAGACAAGTTTCTGGACACCCTCGAGGTACCTGATTGGGACTGGTTTTGTTTCCACTATTATACACTGTAACGACTACATCTAAACGACTATTAACTATTCATTAATGGTTGTTTCGTAATTTCTTTGACAGGCTTATAAATACGATCGTGAGATATTTAAACATTGTATTAAGTGGGACAAGCATGAGTATTGAAAATAAAGGTTTAACCAGCTTGCTCGGATTGATAATTTAATTATTGGAATTTCTAGAACGTAGCAAATTCTGATTTGAAACAAGTACTGCAGTATTCCTACTAATGGAAGCAGGTTATTAACAGGGGCGAATGTAAACTAGATAGCCTATCCAATAAGAAACACTGAAGCCCCAACCACAAGTTCGGTGAATAAAACTACACAAATAAACTGAAACACATTTATTAATATAGCTATTTTAGTTCCCTGATGTACATTCTAGTAACCAAGTTACCATCATCGGAGGGTTCTAAGTCTGAAGATTTAGAACCCTCCGATAATGGTAACTTGGTTACTGGAATGTACATCAGGGAACTAGAATAGCTATATTAATTAATGTGTTTCAGTTTATTTGTGTAGTTTTATTCACCGAACTTGTGGTTGGGGCTTCAGTGTTTCTTATTGTTTAAATTCACCACAGTACTCATTGAACATCTAGATTAAATGATTTAGTTATCCCAATTGAATCTGTAAAATGTTGTCTCAAATTACGTGAAAAAATGTGCGCCAAACATGTCTGACACTGATAACGTTACAGAGGCGTTTTGAAGAATTGTTACCAGCGTCAACGAAAACTATTTGTGAAATTAACACGAAAGTCGACACATCCGGTTACGCTGTAGACACAGACAGTTTTATTATTCAAAGCGGGATTTATTTTCTGAAGCAAATCTTCCACCAAAATAGAAGAATCAATCATTTATTTTTGACATCTCTGTCTGATAAACATATCAACCAAGGCATTCGGATGAGTGAAATATCGTGGTAAAGTAACGCTCAGTTCGTATGACACTTTATTTTACACATGGGTGATTTAACATTGACGTTCTTCAGCACAATTTAGCTCATTCCTTGACTATCCATTAATAACAATAATTTTAAGAAATTTATTGTACTTTTCAAGATTTAATTTGGTTCTATACACACGGTAAATATGTGCAGAATCGCTGTGCTTAATAAGATGTTTTTGATGTCCCTCGCGGTCCATCGAAACATAGGCTACATATTACTGCTTACAATACTTAAATAAAACATATATATATACACACACACACACACACACCAACACCCACCCACATACGCACACGCACGCACACATCACGTAAATTAAAACATTCCTACAATTTCTTTGTCGTCTATAGACTCAAAAACTATTCGACCAATTTCACTAAAAATTTCACAGTTTATCCATAGTATTGCCAGCTGTGCTTAGACGTTACAATTACTACAATCTAAGGGGTTGAAATTGCGTTTCAACCCCTATACAATAAATATAAATAGCATTTCCTACAAGCTTGTAAGCTCAAATTGTGTAATATTATTCTTAACTGATATACGATTACTTAAGTCAAATGGATTCAATGGGATGTTTACCCTATCCTCAATGGGAGGCTACCCTTGCTTTTTCTATCGGCTCAAAATCTGCTCAACTAATTTCACGAAAAATTTAACGATTTACACGTATTTTTAGAGAATATGGTACCAGTATTTTTTAGAGAATATGGCCACTACAATCAAAGAGATTAAAATGAGGCCACCACCCCTATACAATAAAAATAAATTGCATTAACTTCCTACAAGCTATAAAGCTAAATTTGTGCAATATTATCCTTAAGTGGTATAAAAATAATTTGCAATTCAATTACTTAAGTCAAAATAACGAAATTGTATAACTACCCTTAAAATTAAATAATAATTTAAATAGGATAGCTACCCATGTAAAATGTATTACAATAATACGCTCTCTACCACCAGCCCTGATGATAAGCATCTTATTTTAGCCACAAATAACATCAAAATAAAATTAATTGATTGTTCAATACACGCACTAAATTGTGTTTATTAAATTTCATTTAAGTATATATTTATATACTAAAATCAAGTTATAGTGAAGCATTGCCAGGTCCACTATTAAAAATAAAATACTAACGAAAGTATTTAATTAAAAACAATCTAACTTTCTAACTAATAAACCACGTTACTTTATTTTCTGCTGTGATGTTTATATATTGTTTTTTGTTGTTATGTTTTTGTATTTTTTTTCTTGCTACACCTTTTCTTTGTAAGTGTTTTATTCTGTTGAAATGATTAGTTATTCACCAGTTTAATAACTGTGGTGCTTTCTAATTAACGTTTCTTCTAGTGTTCATTATTTGTCGTTTGTGCTAATAGGTTGTAGTTTTCTGTAGCCTATATATATATTTATATATAGTTTTTAGATTGTAGAAACAACATATTTTATGATGCTAAGGCAGAGACAACCTATTAGGTGTATAAATGCTTAACAAATTGGTACATTAGATAAACTTGTTTTAGATGAAATAAAACAACAACACAAAATCTCACAACAAATACGTTTAATAAATCAAACGCGTTTCAACGACAAAGTCGCCATCCTCAGTGATAAAGCTACCAAAGCCAAACTATAACTAAACTAGCAAAGCTCCATGCCCCGTATTTATACAAACTGCAAGGGGCGTGGCACAAGACCACATTACACTAGTAGGCGCCAACCAATGCCTACGTTATCACAACACAATATACTAAATGTTTTAGGGTTTCAACCAACTACTTCGGAAATTGGTCTACTCACGAAGGCACTGAATAGTTGCCTGCGTGCACGAAATATGTTAGTAGAATTTGTTTGCACCTAGGCCTCCAGGCCCGGCCCATGCGCTCCTCCATTCCGCTCACAGCGGAGAAACTCGCTGAGCGAGTTTGCACCTCCTTACAGCATCGGATTGTGGACTGCTTGGCTTCGCTCGCAGTGGACAAACTGTATCCTGACCGTCGGCCACCGATCAGAAGCTATCCCTACGGTAAAATCCCCCACGAGGATTTCAACCCGGTACTTTTATGGTATTTTACGATTTGGTTCATTTTGGGGTACCAGACGGTCATTTTTTAGGTCGTGTACGAAACAATAAAAGCAAAAAAGAAACAAAATGTTCCTATATTTAAATTTTTAGCTAAACCCGAAAAAATGTTCATTCCAGTACGAAAAATCTTAAAACATTGTTTCTTCCTATAAGAAAACGTCCTTCTGGTTGTAGGTTTTTTTGTTGGCTAACGAACTCGTCTGATCGACTCCAAGGTTGGTACCGAATTGGACCAAATCGAACGTAAAATGCGGCCGTTAAAGTGCGAACACACACACATATATATGTGTACGTATAATTTTGTTAATGACACCCTAAAACGTATTCTAGGGACCCTGATTGGTGCTCATTTACTTCTCCCGTCCTTAGGTTTCACCACAAGAGTCACTGCAAAATAGGGGTTTTAATCCCGGATCACTTTCTCAGTCCCGGGATTTCGGGATTGCCGGGAGTCAATCTCGGGATTCCGGGACTAGTCCCGGGATTCAGATTTATTAATTTTTCTCTGATAACCTTACGAATATTAGGTTTTTTAGTAATTAAACTCCTTTAAATTTTGTTTATATATATATTAAACCCTCCATAAAATTGATACATTTAGCCTTTATACATAATGTATTTGAGTTTTTATAGCATATACAAGCGACACGCGTACCCGGGTAAAAAATTTGAAAAAGTTAAATCTTAAGGCGTTAATTTCCAACAGCTGATACATTTGTTTTTATTTCCAACAGCTGATAAATTTGCTTTTTATTTACAATTAATTGTTAACTTTTTATATATTGAAATAGTTTCAATTTCTGTAACTTCAGGAACCTATATCTCAGGAACCACTTGACTTTATACACTTGACACTTCTCACTAAGCATTTTACACTTGTTTTAGCAGTTTCTCACTAAGGTCTATGATTGTGTAAAATTTCAAGAACCTAACCTATACAATTTTCTAGTTGAAAAATCAAACGGACACACTTATCGTTTTATTAATATGATTTGTATCTTTTCAGTTTTGCTTTGCAGGAGTTTTATCGAAACAACATATGAAATTAGTACTTATTTATGGAACAAACTTTAGTAATACTAGTGGACATGGCAATGCTTCGCTATTGCTTGATTTACCTAACCTAAAATTATATTCAGTTTTTGATCCAAATCAGTTGTTGATCAAAATCAGCTGTTGATCAAAATCAGCTGTTTTAAGCTTTTCATACGAACAGCTGTTTTTTGTGCCCCTGATAAAATCAAAAGAAATCTGTCTTCTTCTTCCTTAAGATTGACCTTCCATAAGATTAACATGGCAACTTTGAGGGCCACTGGGGCGAAGCCCTTAACATACATTGAGCTCATTTTAAGGGAAGCACAACTTCAGAGTGAGCTCTGTAAAATGACACCAAAAACATCAAAATCGGTTAAAAACTCTAGGAGGAGTTCTACTCACAAAATAACCCCTAGCAAATTAATTATGTAATAGATATATTTTAAATGTTGAACGAACACAAGTGGTAAAAATCTACATATATATGAAGTGAAAGTGAAGTAAACACTGTAAAACTTCGTAAAAAAACATGTAAAAGTACACACATTTTTAAACTTAAACTAATGAAAACAACTTTGAAACTAAATATCTACTGCAATTTTAATTTCTCATATAATACCAAAACGCATAAACAAAATAATACTCTAAGTAGGCTACTCAGCTACTCTGCTATTTAAAACTAATTTTATTACACACCAAACTATAGTAAACTATAACACTGTAGACTCGAGCGAGATCGTTGAAGGTCAAGTCTGTCTCTTCGGTAGGGTGTCACGGCTACAGAGGGTTGGCGTGGCTGATAGGAATGTACGAATATTAAAAAGTAACATTCGCAGTTTGACATCATCGGTTCTAAGTTTTGACATAAATTATCGTAATTTTTTTCTTTTAATTAATTAAAGTTATATTGGATTACAATAATTTTGTAATAAAAACAGTTGCTGTACATTGTACATCATACAAACAGGTTCACGTAGAAAATAAGAAGTAAAAGATCATTTACGAGAAACTCTATGAATTTCGTGTCTTTTAGTCTAATTATCAATCCCGAAAATCTCGGGATTGGACTTAGCTAATCCTGGGATTGACCGGACCGTAAAATGGTCCGGGATTGAAACCTCTACTGCAAATGCTCATCTTTCCGTGGAAATTCGCTAATAATAGTAGGCAAATTGCAAAATAATAATATTGAAAGTCATAACAAGGCAAACATATCACACATGCTTTAAGCAAAGTTGAATAACATTTGTATTAAAAACAAATTTATTTTGTAATAGTAAAGATGTTAATGTTACGGTCATAAAGCATCCATCAATTAACACATGACATATTGTGCATAATGTTGGATGTTGGATTTCATTATATTTGCATGCATTCTTGTCTTAATAAATTCAGCATGTACATGTTTGATTTAAAACAATCATAAATTAGTAACATAAGTTGAGTTTCACGCATATCTGAGCAGTTCTTTGTAAGATGCCGGCCGGTAGAAGTGCAAATAATTAACGGCGCGGAAAAACTGGTTCAGATAAATATCGTCAACTCACCTTGTAAGGAGTAGCAGAGGCGGTAGGCCTAGATAGACGGTGCAATTCGGGTATTTTAAGATATACAAAATGTCCTGAAACTAAAGTTGTTGGTGTGTTCTTGATATACTTCTGTACGCCTTACACTCCATTCAAGATGGCGAGTAATAAATACAAATCTATACAAACCGTCACAAGTCGTGTCGTTTGGGGGAGGAGCTAGCAGACAGCCTCACTTAAGGGTCTTCTATACCTTGCGTAAAACAGCAAAAATTTGCACTTCGTATTACCGTGTTTCGGACGCCGTTTTTCAACCTAAAAGGTTGTGAAACATCTTAAATTGTTTTTAAAGGCTTTGTGCTTTTGTCTTATATCTTATAATTGAAAGAAATCGTCGGTAACTGCTTTTAATCAACAGTTTAAATGAGTAAAAATCGATTATTTTTAACGCATTTTTTGGGAGTTTTAAGCAATAATTCCATATTTTAAGGTAACACGTAAAAAATATAAAGCCTTCTTTATAACTTAAAGTAGTTTTCCAGATTATTAATTTAAAAATAGAATCCGAAACACGGTATTACGAATGCATGTTTCGACGATTTTGCGGCTTGAGTCAGGACTTTTGTATTGAAATCATACTGTATACTCGGGAGTTTTCTTCAAGGTAAAGAAGAGCCTTAAAAGAATCCATATTATTATTATTATTATTATTATTATTCCACACGGCAACTCCGTTGGGACCACATATGTTATGTTTTCTCTATCTTTATAATAAAGGTGTAAGATTAATAATAACCTTAAAGCCTTATAACCTTAGATGTTAAATAATGTTAAATGTTCAAATAAAATCATTTCGTGTATCTTATAACAGCAGTTTTTATAAAGGTTAAAAAACCAGCAAGGTTCAGGTATACACTTAAACAAAACGTAACCCAAAAAGTTAGTACAGTGTGTGTTATTTTTACGTTCAACACAGATTGTTGGCATTGTTTACGAAAACCTAACCTAAAAGTTAGATATACAAAAATAATTGTTTCAAAATTTGAAATCAGCTGGTAATGGAAATATTAGAGCAAACAGCTGATTATATTCAATTGGTTGCTATGGTAATTAATGTAAATACATTCAAGAAATATGTGTTGCGTGTTGGTTCATCAGTCTATGCCTAACCTAAAATTATGTTTAATTTATTTTACCTGATTTAATGTCAACATAGGCCTACACACATAAGTTATGTTTTTGTGTTTCATATTTCAATTGTCATTGTGTTATATAAGCTCCCGGATTGATTTATAAATAACGATATAAATTAGGTATAAATTTACCTGTTCAACAGTCAATGCATGTTATTATTTTATTTTTATTTTTTATTGTGACGACTGCAGTTTCGGTTTTACACCATCATCCGGTCGCATAAATATCACGCACATATAAATTAAATTAATACACCATGTCACTCAATGTTGAGGTCGTCACAAAATACACTTAAGGGTGTGCTGTAGTGGCGGCCATCTTTGATTTTTATCCCATAAGAGCAATGTTAAATTTCAAACCATTTATTTCGTTTATTTTTTATCATAAAATTGTTTGCAAGGTCTCATTTTAAGCACAGTCACAATACGCATCCGTTTTGCAATTTAGTTTTTTTTATATGCTTTTGGTTTGTTATGTAATTGACATTTTGTAAGTACAAAGTTTGAATTTTTTCCGAACACAATAAAAAATTAATAATGGAAAATAATTTGCAAGCCGGATCCTAAATTTTATAAAGAATATTCAGTTTTTTTTCAACACTCAATTACAAAAGATAGACTTATAAAATGGTTTGAAATGAGGCAATGTCAAAGCATTCAGCTGCAAGAAATTGCACTGTTAGGGATATAGTGAGAAGCGCTTTCGTTTCCGGTTGCTTTCTCTCTTACTGGAGCAGACCCTTAACATGCTTTAAGTGTATGAATGTTAAATATTTATTACGGTGGATTAAGTTTTCAAAATTGTTTGTGCTAACATTATAAGTAGGCTAATATTCATCCTAAAATATTCGTAATAAAAGGAATATGTTATTTTGTGTTTTGGGTGATGACCGTCGCATGTTGAAAGCTGTTTGCCGACATGCAGCAGTTTATTATTAGGGCAGACGCATGATCGTTGCTTGATTGAAAATATTTTATACTCCCCCGAACATATAGTACAACAATAACTATATGAAATTCGCTAAAATCATAAACTAAATATGAGGAGCAAGTTCGAAAGTGGAATAACCAACAAAAATGAGTATTTAGGTAGGACCACTAAAACAACCCTCAATCAACAATCTAAGGAAATGAATAGTTTTTTTTAAACAGTATACAAAATCCTATAATCCTATAATAATCCTAATTTTCAGAAATTAATATGAAACGAAAACTCAAATAAAAAGTCAAAACATTCCACTTTGTTTGAAAATGTCCACTTCCAGAGAAAAGAGAAAAAGTTGGCAATATGGGAGTATTCTTTACCTCTTTTTCCATAAATTAAAAATTTAACTCTTAGTTCAGTCAGATTACGAGAATTTAAATTTGTCGGTGTTTCATTCTTTGAATAAGATAGGAACGGGGAAAGGTTGGGGATGATAGTAAACTTTAAGGGGAAAATAGTAAAAAAATCTTGAAACCTGGAAGGCACGAATTTTCACAAAAACCCGTTAATATCTCAAAAAAATGTTTGCATTTTTATGAAAAATTACAATTGAGTAAAGTTAGCTTGAAATTTCCCATAAGATAGCATTTTTATAAATTCAAATTTTTTTTCGTTTTCCTAGAAAATACATAAGAGCATATAAATTTGCAGTTTTCCATGAGTTAAAAAAAACTGATAGTATCTCCGAAAATATGCATTTTTATGTAAAATTATAAGCACCAAGTTTTTCAGCGGAAAATTTCCGATAAGAAAGTATTTGAAAAAATTTTAAATTTTCTTTCACTTTCCCGAAAAATGCCAGTCAGGCGTATCTGCGTAACATGCTTTTTTCTCGCGCTTTCTATTGAAATTATAAATTTTATGTCAAAGTAATGTAAAATTTCTGTTACAACGTCGCTTCGTAATATTAACGGTTTTGTGGAAAAACACCTGAAGAAACGCGTCAGGTTTGGTGGTTTTTTAATTACTATCTTTCCCTTAACATGCAAGCCATCCCCGACCTTTTTCCTTGCCTATCTCATTTGTCCGAAAAAAAACCCGAAAAATAAAAATTATAATAATATAACTGAACTATCTGGTTAATACGATTTATTTAGTGTTAGGGTAGTTAAAAAAATAGCAAACTTGTTATAAACAATTATAGATCGTACAGGTGTATTAATTCTCACTTTTACATGCAATACTTTGTAGAGTTAGGTTAACTTTATAAGAGTAAGTAAAGGAACTACATATAGTGCCAAGTAGCGTTAAGCGTCACTTGAGCACGCGCTGTAACGTCTTACCCTCTCCTACTCGACTGTGAGTCTTCATTACAGTCACTGCCAAAAGGTGTTTATATACAATCAATACGACTACATAGCAGACATGAATTAGGTAGGGCAGGCGGCTCTGACTGTACTCCGCCGCTAGAGGGGAAATGTGGTGGGAGCTGGCGTAGGAGACTTGCACACCCCCTCTTCTCGCTCCATCCTAATTGGTGCTATCTGTAACAAGTTGTTAATTTATCGGGTTTTTTTAGAGTAGAGGAGTGTATTTCGTGGGAACGTCCTGATCAGGAGGTTCAAATCTAGCTTTTCATACTGCAGTTAGAGGATGGAAATAAAGCAAACAGTGTTTGGCTCGTTCCCAAGCTCATGAGATATGACTAGTTACCTGGTCACCGGCTTGGCATGTTTTAAATACTTTTTTACTCCAGTATTCACTATAATATACAGTAGAACCTCGATAATTCGAAAACCTCTATAATTTGGAACTTTCTTCACTCCTCCTCAGAAAACCTCTAACATTTTAAAATAAACATTCCGTTATTCGAAGTATTTTCAACAACATATAGCCTCTAAAATTCGAATGTCGTTTTTCACGTGCCTCTCAATTCAAATTGTGTTGCTATAATTCGAAGTCAACCTCTAAAATGCGAATTTTGTCCGCCATTAGCCTCTGAAATTCGAAGTTAATAAAACAAAACAAAACACGAACAAGTGCACGCGCTAAGGTAAAAAGACACAGTTTCCTTAAACGATTTGTAGTGGGTTCTTAAAATAAAGGTTTTAACCCCTGTAATTCGAATTTTATGCACACTAACCTCTATAATTCAAAGTCTCGATAGTTCAAACTTCCTTTTAATTCGGAACAAAATTGCTTTTCCTTGAATTTGTAATTAGAGAGGTCCTACGGTACTATATTTTCTTACTGCATTATTTATTATATTACATAGTATACTTTTTTTAATCAATTGACGACAGTATTTGATTTTTTAATATATAGAGAGTTGAACCTAGGCCAATATATCCCTAAAAAAACTAAATTGTTTAGACTATTCATCCACTAAAATCTCAAATTCGTAGAAAAATAAGATTTTTGTTCAAAAGCATTGAACTAAATTATTTCAAAACCATATTGTTGTGGTTAAACTACGTGTGGGCTCAGCTCCTCAATTATCAACTTAAACTACTTCAAACGGTGAACTTGCTTAAAAATGAAATTTACATTGGCTTAAAAAACTTAAATTAAATAACACTAATGAGCTTTGCCCCGTGCTCGCTCCGCTCGCCAACCTCCACCACACCTCCGATCACTTCGCGATCTCCGGGGGGCCCCGTACAACTTTATTTTATCGACTTGAATTCGACTTCATAATCGATTTCATGAATTTGTGCGCCTGAAAGTTATGCAATACGTCTTCGCTGCGCAATACACGGCGCCTGGAAGTTATGCAATGGTCACCGCTACGCAATACATGTATTTAAGCTATGCTTATTACTTTATAATTATGAGAAGAAGAAGTAGAAACACTTTTTTATAATAATAGAGATTTATTTTTCTTCTTACTGACTCAAAACGGTCTTCTTTCCCCGCTATTTTTTCCAAGCCCGTTCCCTTAACAGTTGTTTCGCTAGATAGTAGCTATTCTTATTACTTAATAATTATTATGAGAAGAAGTAGACATTTTTTTTATGTAATAGAGAGAAATTAACTTACTAGTAAATAAGGTTGAAATTTAAATAATTTAATTAAAAACAAAACTTCACGCTGAGATAAATTTAACAATCAGTGTAGGCCTATTTGAAAGTGAAGTTTAGGCGTGGATTTTGAACACGCAACAGCATCGCCTAATTTACAGAAGAAAACCGTTGTTTCACTTAAGAAACCTTGTCAAATAGTATTTTTTTTATCATACAATGGCATAGATAATAATTTAATTATACTGTATAGTTCATAATTATATTGACCAACCTATGATGAAGAGTGTAAATTCCGTTTTTTTATCTAGCTAAGTAGGCCTATCTAAATTACGAAATAGGCAAATACGAAAATAAAATGCAATACAAAAATTAATATACATGACATGTATCAGTATATTATGTTATTATGTATGATTCTGGCTTATACATATGTATATGTACATATATATTTATGTTATTTTCATCTTTTAAATCAATATCCCATACTATTTTCTCATTGATTGTTGCAAGTTTATACCACGCCCCTACTAAAACACTGCCTATATATAGTTAAGAACCAAATTACTAAGTTAATTATGAGAGTGCAACTGCAACCATTACTGGTGATGATAGCTTGGTCATCGAAACGCGTTTGAATATTAAACGTTTTAAATTCCATATTAATAGTATCCAAGTCACTTCAATAAATAAATTTACTGTAAATTATAGTTACCTATATATTACGTGAATTTTTCCGTCATGTGACTTAATTTGGTCTTCTGCTCAAGACGCGTTTCGGGGCCGTAGTCCCATCATCACGCGTGTCACGCGTGATAGACGAGGAAGCGCTGTCTAGTTAACCCTCACGAATGAGGGCCGTAAATATTTTTGTATATGTGCGTGTATAGTGTCTTTTATGTGTTGTGTTTGTGTTTTTATATTGTATAACGACCTCCAACGGAGTGATCTAATTTCCAACTGATGATGGGACTACGGCCCCGAAACGCGTTCTGAGCAGAAGACCAAATTAAGTCACATGACGGAAAAATTCACGTAATATATAGGTAACTATAATTTACAGTAAATTTATTTAAACGTTTTATTGTGAGAACTGTGTTCTCTTGTTATTTATATAGTGCTTATTTCTCATAAGTGCAGTTCAAATTTAAATTGTATACAATAAGCTGTTTGCATTATCTTCGGTACTATTCGCTACTGGGATTAGAGAGCTAAGCCCTCTAATGCTTTCATAGAATAAATGTTTTTTTTCTCTAAAAAAAACACATACGAATCATAAATTACAAATTTTAAAATCATGATAGTAAATAGGTTTAGCTATGGGTGTTTTATTAATACGTTACCAGAGATGTTTATTTGTGTAAACAAAATGTCCAATGATCTGTATTTATGAATGTGAATCTAACTATAATGGGTTTTGACATTGGCCTAGATGAGTCAAGTATTTGTAGGCCAACGTTTATATTAGTATGGTAATTATCTATTGAACACTGTCTCATCAAATAGAGTGTAGGGTGCCGTACCTTTTCGCTGACAGGCGTTCAGGACCGGTTCCACAGATTCTAACAAGTGGAAAATTTTACTATGTTAAAATAGTCACAAAAGTCCGACATGTTTTGAAGTTATTTTTTGTCTAAGGTGGTTCTGCTGAGGTTTTTGAAGTTACGTCACTAACTCAAAATTATATGTAATGTTTTAGCTGTTGAATCCTGTGTCACTCGTGTTAAGGGGCTGAAATGGGGTTGCTACCCCTATACCATAAGTATAAACAGAAGTGGCTTCCTACAAGCTATAAAGCTAAAATTATGAAATATTATTCTTAAGTGATGTGAATAACCATTTCAGTTCGATTACGTAAAAGTCAAATGAGTGAAATGGATAACTACCGTTAAAATTAAATAATTATCTAAACACTTACTTTTTCTATATGCTCAAAAACTACTCAACTAATTTCACTTAAAATTTAACCATTTACATATATTAGTACCAGAATCGTTAATGGTCACTACAACGAAATGATTGAAATGGTGTAGCTACCCTTATAAAATAAATATAAATTACACTAATTTCCTACAAGATGTAAAGCTAAATTTGTCTAATCCTATACTCTAATACGAGCAATGTCTGTTTGTGTGTTTGTACGAGCAATCTCGAGATCCAGCGGAAGGATTTTGCTGAAACTTTGGGATTAGAGGCTTTTGGGACTAAAAAATCGATTGGTGAAAACCACTACCTCAGGAAAACTCGTATTTTTCTGAAAAACTCATTTGAAAATTGAAAATTTTTAACATTGGGGTTATGTAATTTAAAATCAATAGGATACATATGACAAACATCAGCTGTTTCCTATAATATTTCCATCAGCTGTCTCCTATAAATGTTTTTTTGTTTTTTGTCTTAAAGGTTATAATTGTTTTAAGCTTGAAATCAGCTGACCCGTGCTAATATTTCGCGAGTTATGAGTAGGCCTACAAAACAGTACTTACCTGATTTGTATTTACATACATTTTCCTATAAAAAAAACACAATTAACAAAAATACCGAGTAATGCTCGGTCGCCCAGGTACTATATTCTTAAGCGATATAAAAACAATTTTCAATTCGAATACTTAAGTCAAAGGGATCAAACGGGATAACTACATTTAAAATTAAATAATAATTAAAATGGGTTAGCTACCCATATAAAATAAATTGCATTAACATTCAACAACTATAATCGCGGCCACTTGCCCTCATCATAAGAATCTTATTTTAAAAGTAATTCGACCACGCAGCTGGACCGCTGACGTGAGTTGAGCAAATTTCCAAAATTAAGTTTATATGCCTATGTTTTAGGGTTTCAACCAACAATTTGGGAAATAGGTCTACTCACGAAGGCGTTGAACAGCTGTCTGTGTGTACACAATATATTAGTAGAATTTGTTTCCTCCAAGTGGCCTCGCGAGTTTGCACCACTTGGCTTCAAACCGGGTGCTTTTATGGTATTTTACGTTTTGGTCGATTTTGGGTAAACCAAGTGAGCTAAAAGGTCGCGTAAAAAAACAAAATATGCAGAATAACATCCCACATTTATATTTTTAGAAAAAACTCTAAAAAAATTCACACTCGAAGTAAAAATCTCAAAAATAGTTACTTCCGGTCACAAAACGTACTTCCGGTTGTTGGATTTTTTTTGGCTAACGAACTCGTCCGAGCGACATAGACAACCAACATGTGTACCAAATTTGAACCAAATCGGACTTAGAATGCTTCTAAAATCAAGAAACCCATTTATAAGTCAAGTGGCTCTAGATCGAGTCATTTTCAAGATAACAAGCTGAGACTCAGCACAAATGTTTAAAATATATATTTTAACTCCTATGTCAAGTTTCAATTCGATATATTAAAATTCAGCCAATTTAGAATGAGCCAACGCTTCATATATGAATGAGATTTCAACTTTTAGTGATTTCCCCCTGCTGCAAAATACATACCTGCATTATCGAATTTTTTCCAGACAAACTATTGCTCGGAGGAAAGAAATACATATGACCTTTTTTATTGAAAAATACTTTCTCTACACTGTGGTATGTAATTACAATAGGCCTACAGTATGCAATAAGCATGACTACTTACATATTATGATTTAGGAGAACTTGCACGTACACAGTAGGACTAACTAACATGATTACACTTGCAACTCTCAATTACAGTATACAGTATATAATTAAAAGTTCACTTGTACATTATAGTTAACACAAACGAAAAATTACAAAAATACTGTATGTACGAGACACTGTTATAATGATTACATAAAGCGAAATGAATGAACTTTATGTATGTTTATTGCTAGCGTTAAAGCAGCTTATTAGTGTGACAGTGAAAATACTGACAGCCAGTCTGCTGTGAGGGCGTGTGAGAGCAGGTATTAAGAAGTGTTTAAAAATAGATAATAATGTCAAACTGCAATGAAGATTATTGTGAAATTTTTTATGATGCAATAATTGGAATTTGCGAAAACGAAAACAATAATTTTGCAAGGGCGGCCTCAGAAGGCGTTCGGATTTTTGACGTTTCGGATTATTGACGTTCAGATTATCGACTTTCTACTGTAGCTCATTTTTCCTATGGAAATTTGCTAACATGTCACTTCAAAATTAATTTTTAATAAGCTCACTACATTGTGTTTGTTTATTTAATATTAGAAGCCTATACATATATTTATATACTAAACCACAATCAATAGAGAAGCATTACTAGATCCACTATTAATGTATAACAGAAGTTTAAATTAAATACATAAAATACGAACAAACAAATATAAGGGTGTTTTTAAGGGTGAAAGGGTTAAGTATTAAAACTCTCTTATAGCCTATAACCTGACGGAAATATCCTGAACATTTAGCAAAAAGCCCCATCACAATCGAATGAACGGTATGGCAGCGCATTAAATACGAACAAACAAATATTGATTTTACTTTTTCCACCCTATACGTAGTATATTATGGAGAAAGTATTGTTTTCGTCCAAATTTTCGAATTTGAAATTTTAGTGGAATTATCTGTTTTAGTAACCTGAACCCCCAAAAAATGTGTAGCGTAATTATCTGTGTTGGTGCTCCCTGAACCCAAAAATATTTTTAGTGGAATTATTTGTTTTGGTGCTCCCTGAACCCAAAAAAGTGGTTTTTTGGTGATGTCTGTCCGTGTGTCTGTGTGTCTGTAAGGATGTGTACAGAGCTGGAGACCCTACCAACTGTCCGATTTTGATGAAATTTGGTATGTAGGTGTAGTTTTGGAATATCTCCAGGAATTGTTTTCATTATTCAAATTTTTGATTTTTAAGGGGTTTTACCCCCCAAAAATTGTAAAAAAACGAGAAAAATCAAAATTTCTCCAAAACGGCTCTAACGATTTTGATAAAATTTGGCTTAATTGTAGCCCTTAATGTACCTTACCATATGCAAAAAACCGCATCTATCTAAAAATTCTCGTTTAGGTAATAATAATAATAATAATAGCTGATTTTTGGGGGTTTTTGGTCAAACAGGGGGTTGTTTTTCAAAATTTGTCAAAACCTTTTTTCGTGCATCTATACAGGCCTAATTGACATGTTTGGTGCAATTTTTTTCTAAATCGATCGAATAGTTTAAATAATAATAATATAATATGGATGTGTGTTACAGGCATCTAATATTTTCCATTGTAACATTTTCCTACTTTTGCAATTCTAAACAACCCCCTCCTATGCTACTCTTGGGAAGGTATAAAATTTCAACTGGGAGAAAGTATGTGGCAGTTATCTGGTACCGTTTATTTATATATTAGATATGCGGCACAGTGGCTGGGAGTAAACCCCACAATTTTTTCTCTTTAAAATACATTTTTTGCGAATTTAAATCATTTCCTAGTGTCCGTTCATGAACCCATAAGAATAAAGATTTAAATTTTATTTTAAGTTCTTGTTCTACATTAGTCAGGCAGTCAGGACGAAGCCGTTTATATATACGGCTATGTCTACTTCCTGGCCCGATCTGGCTTTGCACGGATAGACAAATCAAAGTTAAAAATGTATATTAAGAAAAAATATATATAACAATAAATATATTACACTATGTATTTCTTACGGGGATGTTTAGTAACTTTGACCCCCCGAACCCTCCTAAAATTTCGAATTAAAAAAATCTTTTTTAGCGAGCACCTACCTTAGAGGAAGCTACATACCAAACTTCATTCAAATCCGTTCGGTGATTTTTGAGATTTCGTGATGAGTGAGTCAGTCAGTGGTATTTGGATCTTATATACAGAGATAGATTGATAGACATAGATTTCCCCGTTAAAACGATGTCTAATGATACAAATAATAACTAGGTAATTATGTTTCGTTTAATTTTCTGTTATGATTGAACAAACAGATCAGCGCTTCGATACTGACATAGCGTTGCCCTTATTAGGTGATTGCGTAAGTCGCGAGAAGAATCCATAATTTACAGAGATTAGTCGGTAAGCGTGGGTCAAGTTTGCAATAATACCGTGTGGGGATATCCCGCCCACTCATTCCGCCGTTCCTTGTCCAGCTAGTTCCACTATTCCCCACCTTGTGTCAGTCCGCAGTCGTTGACTAGCTGTCACTAGATCGCGTTGTGCGTTCAGTTCTTAGTGTATTCTTATCATTACGCGTGTGTTCTAGTTTTGTGTACAAAGTTCTCTTGGATTATACCGTATGCTTTGGTAAGTTTACAGGTTATGAATTCAGATCTGTATACTTAGAATTTTTTATAAAACATATATGATATTTTTAATGCTGAAAGTGTTTATCCCATATTTAATTAGTTTTTATTTATTTAGCCTATCTTTTCGCCAATGTTCCATGTAAAATAGTTTTATGAGCTGACGGGCCTCATTATTTTTGTTGGGATGACTTCAATTACATTGCCAAATTTAATTAAAAACTTAAAACAGTCACTGATTCGAAACTTTTCAGCAGAAAATTGATTTGTTGTGTTATTGATACAAATAACCCTGCATGTGAAAGGTAAAACAAAAGTGTAGGCCTATGGCATAATAACATGCCTAATTATTGGTTGCATCACAGGCCTACTGTTTAGCAGGGGTGTAGTCGTAAATTGTCCAGTGTGGGCGTTCATAAGCTTTCGCAAGTATACTTTGAGGGGCATCCGAGTGAGCTTCTCCAATGATTTTTTAAATTCAAAAGCCTAAAACTTGTTTAGGCTTAACGTGAAAACAAGGAAATGAAAAAGTTTTAAGGTTTAAGCTGTCAGCTGTTTGATGTGGAAGTTCTACCAAGTGTAAAAGTAAGGAGTTTGGACAAAGGAGATTTTTTAGACATAAAAAATCTCACATAAAAAACAAAGTAGATTTAGCTCCAAAACTTGTAGATTCCTCAATTATGATTGAAAATTTTCAAGAAATGTCTAAAACCTGTCGAGTTATTATTCTTTTTTACATTTCTTCCTAAACTTGATTTAAAATGTCTGTGGCATTAATCTGTAATGCAATCCAACACCTGTATCCACGCCATTTAGCTTATGAAGTTCCAACAGCTCAAAATGACCCGAAATGGCTTATCATTTTTCGCTAGGAAGTATGCTGACCTAAAGAATTTCGTAGTAGATTTCAGGTGAGATGAGTTGCTGTTGTCATAAACGTTTCAATCGTTTCTGATTTCGCTTTTGCAGATATGGTCCCTCATACTTCGTGACTTGCCGATCGTTGGTGTTAATTTGTTTAAATAAATATTGAATTAAAAAAAAACAGTGTGGGAACGCTAATGAATAAGTTACTCAGAGTAACTTACTCCTAGTGGGTAGTGCAACAACCCTCGGAGCAGGATGACTGCGTCATATAAATGTATATATAAGAGTGGTGTAATAAACGCAAATTGTTCGTTAAATGTTCTTAATTATTGTTTCTGTGTTTGATGAACGGAGTTTTACTTATTCAGTAAATTTGTTATGCTCTTAGACATGTAAACAAATAATTTACCTGTTATTATCTATATATATATATATATATATATATATATATATTAGCGAAATACCACTAACTCACTCACTCACTCATCACGATTTCTCAAAAACTACCGAATGGAT
>JAGFPH010003155.1:87303-98846 GCA_018207615.1 Philaenus spumarius | reverse complement strand
TTAGCCCACTTGGTTTGTTTATTTACATTGAAGGTGTTTACTAAACATCCCAGTTTAATTCATCGCTAGACATTGGCCTACAGCTGATTTTATGTTCCGGACCCAACTTAATCGCATTGCACTTGACCTTGGTAACTTGTCCCTGCACTTTTGCCCTTTCCTTGCCGCCGCCTAGATGTCTACGTAGGCCTAATCGCTTCTTGAACTTTGTATGCTTCCTTACCACTGCATGGGTAGATGAACGCAGACTTTCTCTTTCGACTAGCCCCTTATTTTTAAATTTAACTTTGTTCCCTTTACAATGTTTTTGGCTACCAGTGGTGTTAGTTCGCCGTGTACGTTCTCCGATAAACTTATTTACAGTGTTATTATTTTGATTAAAGCCTGCTTTGTTTTTAATTGATTTGTTGTGAAAGTGAAGTTTTATGCAGTTATTATTGTGGTGAAGTGATGCTGACTTTCCTACAGTGTTTAGGCTTCTGTCTACAGGGGAATTACATTTGTTTAGGCTACTGTCGCGTCTACACGCTAATTCGGTATTAGGCCTATTCTTACCTAAATACCTATTATATTCGTTTTTTGCTTTATTTATTTTAAACTCTCGCGAATTTGAGTCCCGGGCTTCCTTTGACAACCTCTCAAAACTACAAATTGGCCTACTCTCCTTATACTTCCGTCGCTGAACTGGCAACTCTATCGTTACCCTAGGTTCCGACACCTCCTTTTGTAGCCTAACTGAATCCTTGATTCCTGCGTCTGCCTCTTCCTGTGCGTCTTTACATTTCTTACTTCCCATAACTCTTTCTTCAACTTTCGATGCAACTCCATTTGCATATGTTTCCCCTTGATTTTTAGTTTTAATACCCCCCTTTTTGTTATTGTAATATCTCGAAGTAATGTTAAAACATTTTCCTTTTATTTTGCTGATAGCGGCCTTCTTATCAATAAATGGAATTTTAACATCCTCTTGATTGCATTTAAATATTACAAAACATTCCTCCATATTAATTTTTGCCTGTAATTCATACAGCATATCACAACCCATTATTATTTTAGATTTCAACCCTTTGACTACTAATAGCCTTAAGTCCACGGAACTATCCAACAACTTTACAGGTAACAACACTTGCTTGTTTACCTTCTGTACTTTTCCCTTTAACGCTGAAACAATCTCTAATTTCGTTACTGGGAGTTCCAACATTTTAACACCATCTGACTTTAATTGTTCAAAATAGTCCTGCTGGAGTACGCTAACTTCCGATCCTGAGTCGAGTTCCAAAAATCCTAGATTTTCCCCGATTTCTACTAATATCGCAGGAATTTCGTCTATCGGTTTTTCTTCTAACACCGGCTCGGCCTCATTATTTAATAAGTCTTCCCTTATATTTAAATGTAGGCTTTGGAGTTGTTTTCGTTGCCTTCCGCTTTCTATTTCCGCTATTTCGGCCTGAATCTCAGGTTCGATCCTAGGTATAGGTGATATTTTTTTATTAGTATTTTTAATTTTATTTAAGTTTCTTTGTTGTTTATAATTATTATTCCTTTTAGAATTTTGCATTATTGTTATATCAACAGCCCTGTCTCGCCGATTTATTCTTTCCTTAGGCAGAACCTCATTAACTAGTTTTTTGGCTTCTGGTAAGGATTAGAATTAACAGGATTAGGTCTATTGGAATTTTGGAAGTTGGTTCTATTAGGGTTTTGATCATGGGACCTTTGGATGGGTGGGTTTTGGGGTGGTGGGTTTGGCCTGTTCGTGTTCTGCCCGTTCCGCGCGTTTTGCACGTCCGGTGTCCTATTTACACGCCTTGCCTCATGCATTCTATCAATATTGTTTAGAAATTGTATAGCTTCTGCGATTGTTTCGCTCGGCCTACCCATACTCGCTAATTGGATTTGGTCATTAAAATGCTGCATTATTGTAAAGACTAGGAAGTTCTGCGGCATCTGGGGTTCCAGATCCGTAGCTTGATTTACTATTTTGCAAAAATAATCCGCCCTACTCAGATTACTGCTCTCAAAGTACTTTCCGTTTTCTATCCCGTTCCTAACTAATTTTTGTTTTTGCATTGACCAATAATTTTGCAAGAATGCTTCTCTAAACCCTGCATATGTCATATTTTCTTGCTTTATAACCGTCCACCAAGATTTCGCACACCCGTAAAGGTGCCTTTCAACGAATTTAATTTTTTCGCTGTCCCCTAAAAACGGATTTAATTCTTCCATCAAATTCTCAACCTCCCTTAAAAATTGTTTGGGGCGTTCCCTTTGGTTTCCCCAAAACTCTATTTTCATCGCCTCGCTTTCGTACCTAGGCAATGCTAAGCCTATATTTCGCGACTGCGCTGAATAGCTGCCTATCTCGCCTAATTTTTTCTCAACCCGAGTTACCCGACTCTCTACAGTTTTCAAGCTTTTCTCGGTTGCTATTTTGTTGATACTCGCCGTTTCTATTAAGTCCTGAATTTTTTCTTCAACGACTCCGACTTTCTCCTCCGTCTTCTGGTGTTGGCCTTTGCACCGTTCGGACTCTTCCTCCAGGCTCTTCTCCATCTCTCCCAGCTTCCCGGAAATTAAGTTATACAGTTCTTTCTGCTCATTTTCCCTTAGTTTCCTTTCCACTTCTTTTTCTTCGCTTAATCTAGCCTCCTTGAGCCTTCTTCTTTCTTCTTTCCCTTCCAGCGCCTCCCTTTCTTTCTTCTCACGCAGCTCCTTTTCTTCTTCCTCCTTCTTCTCTCTTAGCTTTCTTTGTTTCTTTTCTTCTTCTCTGTCTTTCACATACTGTTCGAAGAAATCCTTAAATTCTTTATTCGCCATTTTTTATGCTTTATTATTGATTTGTCGTGTCGAAAAAAAACTCTCATTATACCCTTTGTTTATTTTTAATTTGTTTGTTATATAAAAACCCCTATAAAACCCTATTCTTTGAATGAACCACGACAAATTGATTTTAATTTTAATTTATTTCCTCTCCCCCTCTATAATACGAATACGATCAAACCCGGGAAATGTTTTAAGTCGTTGATTATAGCAGAAGTATGTCTTAGATTTAAACAATATTCTTATATCTAACATATACCAGTTAAGCACAAATAAAATTTTACGTCAGTCCTTGACTTAATTTAACTACAGTTAAGTTTTCAACAGTAAGTTACATCGAGTCAACCTAAAATGGGTACCAATTTTCAAACAATCGGGCCCCACGTTGGGCGCCAATCTCTACAACGGTACACGTATACGCTGTCGTGCCCCACGTTCGGGAGCCAATCTCTACAACGGTACACGCTTACGCTTTTGCAAAGTATCAACGGCCCTTCTGCGGGTACGCCAATCTCTACAACGCTTAAGATATATCGCCGGTGAGGTGACTCTGTTTTTTGAAATCTAGCTCACTTTGCAACGATAATCTTACAACTGTACACTTTTGTATCGCCCTGTAGGGTGTCAGTCTTTTTCGACCTATACGACACACCTCAGCGAACGTGTACTGTGTAGGATAAGTTAAAATCACCCACTGGAAGTACAGGCTATCCTCTTTCTTTAAAGGGCCTGGGTGATTTAACTGTTTGTCTAATATTATTCTGAATATTTTGACTAAAAAACTACAAATTATTACACTTCCAGTAATCTTAATAAAACTCAGCTTTGAGCACAAGCAAAAATAGAATTTACTATCTGTATTCCTCGAGGAAGTGAATACAGTGGAACTGACCTTGTAAATAATTTTATTTGTGCCTTGGATAATTATATAACGTAACACCTTGATAATATTTCTAACACTAGGAAATATAACAATGGAATATTCAACAATAGGTAAGTGAACGTTAGAAACTTTTTTATACTGTAAAATAATAATCATCCATTTATTAATCTTAAAAAACACAACTCAAAAATAATACTTTTGGATATCTCTTTTCCAATTCATACAATTTGCAACAAAAGCAATTTTCTTTAACTCTTGCTTAATCTAATAAGGTAGAGCAAATTTTAATATTACTTTTAATTATGCTTTTAATTAATATGCTTTGTTCCAAGCTTTTTATTAATTACTTATTTTTAATTTATTTAAATTATGAATTTACTTTAATGATTTTTATGCTATACGACTTTAGATATTATAAAAACATTTCACACTAAGAAAAACAATTTCCAATCCTACTAACCCAGTATCTGTAATAAATTAAATTTGAATTTAATCAGGCAAATTGTGGGGAATAAACGTAAATTCGCTGACACAGACCTCAAATTTGTTGTTTAAGATGGCCGTCTAACACGGGGCTGATTGTTGTTTATAGCAGCAGAAGAACCTGTAGGGTAAAGTTGCTCTCTGCGCTTTTGGCGATGTACAATGATGACAGCGTGCTGTTCTATTGTTGTCGTGAAGCTGCGTCAGATGTTCTTCCGTTGAGTTATAGTTGCCTGTGGTTTGTAGTAGTCCTTTATGTGTCCGGGGATCGTCCTGCTAACTCTTCCACGTTAGATACTCATGTCCAGTTGTCCGCCAAAACGTTCCAGAAGTCCAGGTCCCTGAAGTTTCTTAGCTACTTCATTGATAATATAGCCTTAGCAGTATATGGTATTCCTGCTTATATTCCTGTAGTCTTCCTGTATCGCCTTGTCAAACCGCTGATCACTTCACCCGTATAATAGCAAACTCCGTACTAACTCTTAAAAAATCCATAAACAGAGAGACATACACTCCGTGTACTGTCGATCACAAAATCACTAACCAGAGTGACATACACTCCGTGTACTGTCGTTCACTCAATCATCCTTTTGAAATTCCCGTCCAGGGTTTATAAAGCCTCCTTCCATCTCCACTTTCGCGATTTTTTCGCGAAAACTCATTTTTTCACATTAAAGTGATTTTCTTACACCTTCCTGTGTGTAAAATCATCCTTTGTTTAGCAATACATTTAAATCCTTTATTTTTATCTTGTTTATCGTAGTTTTAAGGCTTAAACTTCTTAAATTATTTGAATGCCACATCCTTGTTCCGGCCGCCAAAGCTCCTCTCCGCTCTGATTGGCTCAGCGCTTTACGTGGTTCTTAACCCTTCCTCTCCTATTCTACTGCGCGAATTTTCAACTTTCCTTTCTAACTCCTCGCGGTTTTATGGGATTTTCCCGCGAAATAGCTTTTCTTAATCTGTGATTTTTTCCTGTTTTTTAGAGACTTGAATGAAAGTTGTAGGACGCTCCATTCTCTTCCTAGGCCTTCCCTAGCGTTTTCCCAATGCATTTTCTTTTAAAAATTTTCCATTTTCATTATTTTATATTTTCATTTTCATTTTCCTGAAGGTCTATTGTTGTTGTGACAATAGCCGAAGTCTGATTTCTATAATAGGTTTTTTTAACGAAGTTTTTGCCATTTAAAAGTATACGATTTTCCAAGTTTTACATTTACGTTAAATACCGTTAATTTATTTAAAATACTGGTTTTTACAATAATCAATTTACCTCCCTTCTTTATTACTTTAGATTAATAGTTTAAAAAATACAATTTTCCCTACTGACTTAACCGCCAGGTGTGAAAACTCCTACCATTCATAATAATTATTTTATTTGAATTTTCTTTTGCTTTTCCTAAGCAACTAATCCTTCTTAATAACATGTACTCATTAAACTTTATTAAACTTTAACTTTAATTGACTTTAGCGTCAGTGTTTCTACCCTGATTCGCTAAATATTGAAATTATGACTTTTTGTCATACCACCTTTTTTATAGGCCTTATTTTGCTCATTACAAAAATACCTCCCTTCCAGGCTTTTGAGGAAATTTGAAATTTTCCCTAGACTTTACTTGATTGTTACGTCATCACCGTTTAGTATTACGACCTGAGTCTCATACGTACAACACACCCGTGATTAGCGTAATGTGTTCCCGCCATAGAACCCAAATACGTAATAGTCCTGGATCCAGGTGTTCCCTAAAAATCTTTGATTTTATTCTAAGTTAATTTTACAATCCCGAACAAGCTCGGGTTCAATAGTTCCATCTGTACGATAACAACCACCTCGCCGGGACTTGTTCAAGGCCGCGCTACTTTGGGTTCATCCACATGGTCGCCCAGAAATCTTGCATTTTACATATTTCAATAAAATTTCAAAATTTCCGGATTTACACGGGTTTTGCCCGTTGTAGTGTACTTCAGACAGGCGGAAGATGAAATTTTTCGCATTAATAGTTTTTGCACAATTGCAGTATAAACAATTTAGGCTATTATCTTGCTTAATGCGGAGGAAAAGAGAACGAAAATGCCCGCATCAGGCTGCTGTTTCCGTCACTACCGCTTTCTGGCAAATTTACTATCGGCGTTAGCCGCAAATTTACGCGTTTCGCCCTATGTTCTGAAGCATTTTTATCATACTTTATCAATCTTATTAAAAAATCGCAGATATACGAATTATCGATTTTAATGTCTACTTAAAACGGGCCACTCAGGTTAATTGCGCGCATCATGCAAGATAATGGCTTACATTGTTTATACTGCAATTGTGCAAAAACTATTAATGCGACAAATTTCATCTTCTTCCTGTTTGAAGAACACATAATAAACAATCATTTTCTGAAAAATCTGCCCTTAATACTGTAGGCCTAAATGAACAAAGATATGAGCTTTTAAAAAATGGTAGTTTTTAAGCGTTTTTCTGACTTTTCTCATTGGAAAATGGTCCAATCAGGGTCTATAAAAAACTATTTGTAGTTTTTTTGGAAGTATCGTGATTCATTCATCATTTTTTATAATATTAACGAAAAACCCAAAAAGTCCTAATGTACTGTAATTTTTGTTTATACAAAATGCGCAAAAGTTCCTTGCCTGACAGTTTTTGTTTTGCTACCCTTAAAGTCACTGTTGATGTCGCTTGCTGTTAAATTCAATAACAAAATTAGACTTCTTATTGCTCTATTGGCTGGGCTAAATGCGCTAAGACAATCGGCGCAATGGTACATATTTCACATACAAGACCTATAGCTGTAGCCCATGAACAGTAAATCAGGTTTTCCTTATATCAAATGAAAATATAGAATTTGCACTAAAATCCATATAAACATCAATGTATATCGATTTGCTTGTATACAAAATATGCTTGTTCATTGGTTGAAAAACTGTAAAATCTTTTAAGGGTGTACAGAAAACTTCATATCTAAAAAAATATAAGAGTGACGAACGATTAGAAGACAATGTTAGAAAGTAAAAATCTTGACGAATCCAAAGGTGACCTTATATTATTTTCAAAACAAGTCTGCCTAACGATTATGAGCCTTAGAAAAGTGAAAAGTTTTGTGTCTTTTCTTTTTGTTTCTTGAGCGGCGTCATCTTTTTAGACAACTACAATTACAAACGATGTTACATAATATGTAAATACACGTTTTAGAACAAATTTGTAAATACAAAAATTAATGTTTAAGACATTTACTTTCCAATCGTTTTTGTTTTATTGAGATTGGATGATTTATAGTGGGTGAAATATTCGACACAATCAAACGATACAATAATGCTGCCTGCCGCTTGCTCGGCGGACTGAGACGACAGTATAGTGTATTTGGCGCTTGAAGGGTTAAATCAAACATATAAATCAAGCCTTAAAAAATGTTTGGGGGGGGGGTCATGACCCCCATGACCCTCCCCCTGTATCCGCGCCTGGCTAAGATCACATCTAAGAAAATCTTAAGTTTGTTAAAAACAGCCGTTTCCCCTCATTCGTTTAAATTTCCTGTTTACAACAACGCAAATCTGTTTGTGCTATGTATTTTCCAAAGTAATAATTTCTAATGCAGTAGATATTTAAATTTGTCCTGTCATCGTTAGCAACCAATAGCTAATCATTATACATGCGCTAATATTATAGTAACATTAATACGATAATTTGCAAACAAGTTTCCCCAAACACGCAACCGAACAGTTAACGTTTGAAACCTTTCAGCTTGAGGGATTCCCACCTAACACTTAATAAACATGTAAAATAAATACTTTCAATCGTTACAATTAGTAAGTGTTTAATTATGCGGGGAAATTCAAGCCAACATCACTTTAGGCTTGTCACGTTTTGACTTCACTAAACAGCTTATATAGTACAACTTAAACATATTTAATGACGTTACATTCATGGTTCAATAATTGTAACGGAATCCTTATAGGTTAATCATGTCTTTCTGTCCGTGTGTCACATTTTTTAAACTTCTTGATAGATTTATCAAGGCCACCTTAAAATTTATGTTTAGTTATGATGGCATAAAAGGTATCGAGGCGGATGATCGCCTGGTAAGTGTAGGTGTTCAAAAATTGTCATCGATCTATTGAGTGATCAAAGAGTTAACAGAAAAGTGGTTGTCCCACCGTGAGGAAAAGCTGGGCTTAGGTATACTAACACGTATATCTAGTATTTCATGTATAATAAGGCAGAACGGTTGGGTTTTCAAGATCTAAGGCGCCGTTCATACTGAGGCGATATCTGGTGAGCGATTGCGATATACGATACGCAAAACGGAAACATCGCTTCGGTATGAACGTTTCAGGATTATTCCGTGCGTTACGTATTTCGTCTTAGTATAGGCGATAAGTCTGCAGACTGATCAGTTTCCTGTTATATATCATTTCAAGGAAGTCTGGTACAAGAGGAGGAAGTCGGCTGAGCACTCTTTGTGCGAATGCGGAGCATTTTTCAGAAGCGGAAAACAGAATTCGGAAGGAGTTTTGTGAGGGAAGAGATATTTTTATGGGTCGAGGAGCAGGAAGAGGGCTTATAATCATCCAGCCATGACGTGCTCGTCATATTTGATTAAGAATTTTATTTAAACATAAAAATATCAGAAAACGTTTTAAAATAAGAAATTAGAATAAAAAAGCAATGATTTAATATTTGCAGTAACGTTTTAACGTTTAGAAATTTAACGGAACTAATTTATGGAAAGACAGTTGTGTTGGGTTTGGGTTAAAAAATCGACAATAATGCTGCTTTTTTTCTGAAATTTAACTACATACAAAGGATGTAATGCGCGATGAAATTCAGGGAGTATATGAGTTAAAATAAAGAAAAAACTTTTTATAAACATATGTCCGTAAACGCTTATTTTACCAGCTGTCCGTCATTTTGTTGCTTTTACTAAATAATTTATATGTCTAGAACTGCTTAACCGATTGAGTAAACATTTTACAGGCTACTCGTCAATGTGAAGACCTAGTTTAAAAAAAAGATCTTGTCCAATAATTTGTTTCAAAAAGGCTGTTTGAACGAAAATAACCCAACACAGTAAATTCTTATAAAACAAATCAAATTGTGTGCTTGAGACCGTTATCAAAATATACTATGGAAATTATTTTGGTTGCTAAAAAAATCCTGCATAAAACAAATTTGCAATTTACACAAAATTTGTATTCAATTGGTTGCTATCGTAATGAATGTAAATACATTCAAGAAACATGTGTTGGTTCATCAGTCTAGGCCTAACCTAAAATTATTAAAGATTATACATTCGAATGAACTGTTTTATCTGTTATTTTATTTTATTGGTTGCTATGGTAATGCATGTAAATACATTCAAGAAACATGTTTTGGTTCATCAGCATAGGCCTAAACCTAAAATTTATTATTTTGTGTATTTAATTTTCATTTTATGTATTTCTGATGCATTATTATACTAAAAATATTAGCTTTATGCACATTTACATCATTTAAACTTTAACTATTTCATACCCCTCCGTATAAAACAAATCAAAAATTGTGTGCTTAAGACCGTTATCAAAATATATTATGGACATTACTTTGGTTGCTAAAAAAATTCCTGCATAAAACAAATTTGCAATTTACAAAAAATTTGTATTCAATTGGTTGCTATGGTAATGAATGTAAATACATTCAAGAAACATGTGTTGGTTCATCAGTCTAGGCCTAACCTAAAATTATTAAAGACTATACACTGGAATGAACTGTTTTATCTGTTACTTTATTTTATTGGTTGCTATGGTAATGAATGTAAATACATTAAATACATTCAAGAAACATGTGTTGGTTCGTCAGTCTAGGCCTAACCTAAAATTATTAAAGATTATACATTCGAATCAACTGTTTTATCTTTTATTTTATTTTATTGGTTGCTATGGTAACGAATGTAAATACATTCAAGAAACATGTGTTGGTTCATCAGTCTAGGCCTAACTTAAAATTATTAAGGACTATACATTGGAATGAACTGTTTTATCTGTTACTTTATTTTATTGGTTGCTATGGTAATGAATGTAAATACATTAAATACATTCAAGAAACATGTGTTGGTTCATCAGTCTAGGCCTAACCTAAAATTATTAAAGATTATACATTCGAATCAACTGTTTTATCTGTTATTTTATTTTATTGGTTGCTATGGTAACGAATGTAATACATTCAAGAAACATGTGTTGGTTCATCAGTCTAGGCCTAACTTAAAATTATTTTGTGTGTTTAATTTTAATTTTATATACTTCTGATGCATTATTATATTAAAAATATTAGCTAAAAACTGTTATTTTTTCGAATTTTTTCGGTTTTTGTAAAATATCTTCTAAACTATGAGCTTTGTGGGAAACTGTGTTCTTAGATTTTTAAAAGTCTATTAAATTTTCTATAAAATGAGATCAAAATCGTTTCTGTAAGTTAAATAGTTACAGAGATACGGCTTTTCAAAGATTGACCTTTTTTCCAAAAAGTTAAAATTCTAAGTTTTCTATATGTTTTCGAGATGGATATCGGCAAAATTGCACATCCTACAGAAAAGTCAAAAATATGTAAGTTATAGTCAATGGTTATAGGGAATTCAATACACTTTAATTTGAGCTAAAGCCGGCCCTTCTAGCTCATATGGTCTCGTCGGAAATTACAAAAATACAAAATAAAAATGCTTTTTTTAGTTGAATGTTGAGGAATTTCGTTTCCTCCACCAACACCTGAATTAATGTTTTTTTTTTTTTTTCATATCATGATGGTGGAAAATGCCCTATAAGAAAGAAAAATTCCTATATATATAACCAAAATTACAGTCTATGGATGATATTTTGTCAGAAAAAATATTTAAGTGTAATATTTCATAAAAATGTATTTAAGTGTACATTTAAACAAACATTTGACTGGGCTATAAATATTTAAAATTTTGTAGTTTTTATCATTAAAATTTTTTAAGTGACCGCCATTTTGAAACTGGTTATTAGAACAAGTTGAATATTTTTTCACGCTAAGTATTAAAATTTTTGAACAATGTGCAAATTTTGAACTCAATTGATTATACCTTTATAGAGATATAAGTTGTTTTTTGAACACAAGAAAATGGCGGATAACTAAAAGACAAGTTTTTTCTTCTTTATTCTACCCACATAACCACCGCGCATTATAGAGTCACCCTGTGTTTAACCATTGCAGCCTACAAAACTATCTTTTAAGTAACATTTGTAGTTTGAAAGCGAAATGCTTCTAAAGACGTTCAAACGAGTTTTTTTTTTTGGATTGACATTAGGTGACGTGTTTTTATTACACCCAGAAAACATAAAATCTTTACTGCAGATTTTTAAT
>JAGFPH010003155.1:66176-81407 GCA_018207615.1 Philaenus spumarius | reverse complement strand
AATGAGGAGGTACAATGCCCATTTCAGAGGTGTTACCAAGTAAACTATATACTCTTCTATACACATGTGTACTAATATAGTAGAGCGTGACGGTAAAATCCGATTCACCAAAATTCCGGTAGTTCACACGGTAGTTCCGCAAAAATTTTGGACTAGGTGTGCATATAGAAATTTTCACTTCAAACATTTTTAAAACGAAAGTGCCACGTATGTACTCGACCGATCTCAGCTCCCCACAAAGTAGAAACAAAGACATATCCCCTGTTTTACCACCTTCATTCCTACACTCATAAAAGTCATCAGTGACATTGAATGTGAGCGGCCAAGTTTTCACTTTTCTCAGAATATTATTTAACTTATTTGCTTTAGTTGAAGCGGCAGGTGGTTATATACTTTGGGACCTACAAACAAAAAAATCTCGGAACCTCGAAATGAACCTATTAGTAAAAGAAATAATCCGGATAAAATATTTTTGGGTTGAAATTATTGGTTTTATAGTTGTGATTGGTGCTCCCCCCCCCCCAACATTATATACTACACCATACTGTAACCGGGAGTGTCTTCATCAAGTCACGATCACAAATATCCCTAAGCAAGTCAAATTTAATAATGCTTCTTCTTAATTCATTTTTATTATTACTTACGTGTGATTACCGTGTTAATTTGTAATCTACAGTAAAGACCACGAAATAATACCGTTGAGGGACAGACTTGTGTACACCTAGACCTTGAACGCTCCACTCGCCTTAGTGCGACGTTGTCGCTTTCTTCCAACGCTTCTAACTGAACGCGGCTGACTCATCGCATTTATAATTCTTTAAACTGTGCGCTCAAGCCTCGAGCGGTAAATACCAGGAGTGTTCGAGGCTAGTAGATATGACAACGTTGCGCACCCATCCTATTGGCCGGCATGCAACGGCATTCTTTAGTGATCTTTAGTATAGAGTGATACCTAAGTATTTTATTTCATCGGATTGTTCGACAGACGGAATGTATAAATTCAGTATGTTACATCTCGTATATAAAAATCCCTTGTCAAAAGTTGAAAATCTATAATCTCGTCAATAAACATCAATAATTTCGTCTATAAAAATCTATAATCTGGGTTGAAAATCATTGATGTTAGTGTAATTACAAAAACATCATTTTCACGCACAAATATACAGCTACTACAAATATATATCAGTATATACATATATTTTTTTAAATAAATACGTATTTTGAAGTTTGTTTAGTCTTCTTAAATCTTCAGACCATAACAATTTTTGTCTTGCCTCTGAACCATCTTCCTTTACTATTTCACCTGAGACTTGGTATTTTTCTTTTCCTTCAGTTTGTCCTTGGGAATCCGTTATTTACTTATGTACATCCAGCTCTGGGGTTCCATTCTACTTCTACTTGATAAAAGTACTTCTCTCACTCACTTTTGCCTCGCTATAACTTCTTCTTGTTTCCCCTTTATTCTATATTCTCACACCGACTCCTGCGTTACCGATACTATATTGTATTTAACATTTGTTTTACTCTACAAACAAGCTTTCACTCGTTATTATTCATAAAATTATTATTATTACTATACAAAGAAACACACTTATTTGTTTTTTTCAGAACCGAATTTGTAAATTTTTTTTGGTTTAACGTTTTGCTGTTTTGCACTTAAGGCTAATGAAGACGGGACCTACAGTTTTACGTGGAATCTGAACCACAGCCAACGATGTCTGTTAAGAAACTGAATTTGTTTAAAATATAACTTGAAACTCATTTTCGAGAATTA
Organism: Philaenus spumarius; assembly: GCA_018207615.1. NCBI lineage: Eukaryota > Metazoa > Arthropoda > Insecta > Hemiptera > Aphrophoridae > Philaenus > Philaenus spumarius. The sequence goes on along the minus strand of JAGFPH010003155.1, from coordinate 79,633 downwards.
CGTATCCAAGTCAACGATACTTTAAGTACCAACAATGTCTTCTACCATCACCTTGTGCTCTGATGTCAGCCTCAAGCCTTGGGGAAAGTGTCAAACCCTTGACATCCTGCTGATTGATGTTACATTCTAATTGGAACGCGAGCCGAATGTATTCAAACGTCACACGCTGATGTCTTGTCCAAACTGATGTGTTCTAGGTAGTAAAAAACAGAATGTTGGCTGATTAAACAAGAACGTCGATTTCTACTTCAAACAAGACTTCGTACCACTCTTTTGACGTGTTTTCGTGATTTTTTGCATCAGACAATTTTTGTGTTATCACTTAAGGGTCTACTCCAGTAAAAAAGAAAACAACCGGCGACTCCAGCGCTACACTCTAAAGCCGTATCCAAACAGTGGAGTTTCTTGCGGTCGAACGCCTCATTTAAAACCATTTTATAAATCTATCTTTTGTAGTTGCGTGGTGAAACAAATATAGTAAACTTGCTTTATTAAATTTCTGATCCGGCTTGCTATTCACTTTTAATTATTAAATTTTTATTGTGTAAAGAAACAAATTTAAACTTCGTACTTAAACAAATTTCAATTACATAACAAATGAACGCGAATGAACATGTGAACGGAAAACGGTGCGTATTGCGATTTTGGTTAAAATAAGACCTTGCAAACCATTTTACGATACAAAGTAAACGAAATAATTGGTTTTAAATTTAACATTGCTCTACAGCGGACCCTTAAAGCAGCCGCACACCAAATGATGTACTATATAGCGCTATAAAGCTATAATATATAGTAAAGGCTATGCAGCATTCAAACAAACGTTGTACCGCATACTTATTATAGTTTATAGCGCGCTATAAGCTATAAATTTAGTGAACTAACGAGCTTGAATAGTTATATTTATCGCGTATAGCAAAGCAGAAGCATAAGGGTTCTATTTATAGTCCAGTCGGTAGGGGTAATTTTAGACCAAAAGTTCCAGTAATTTACAATACGGATGATTTTTTTTATAAGTACATTAAAGTATGTAGATTAACATAAAAAAATTTTACCAGTCCATCGATTTCCCAAAGTCGAAAAAAGAAATCGAATTTTTTTTTCGATTATCCTTAATATTTCGATTTGGGATGAAGATAAATAAAACATACCACAGTGTAGAGAAAGTATTTTTCAATAAAAAGGGTCATATGTATTTCTTTCCTCCGAGCAATGGTTTGTCTGGAAAAAATTCGATAGTGCAGGTATGTATTTTGCAGCAGGGGGAAATCACTAAAAGTTGAAATCTCATTCATATATGAAGCGTTGGCTCATTCTAAATTGGCTGAATTTTAATATATCGAATTGAAACTTGACATAGGAGTTAAAATATATACTTTAAACATTTGTGCTGAGTCTCAGCTTGTTATCTTGAAAATGACCCGATCTAGAGCCACTTGACTTATCAATGGGTTTCTCGATTTTAGGAGCATTTTAAGTCCGATTTGGTTCAAATTTGGTACAGATGTTGGTTGTCTATGTCGCTCGGACGAGTTCGTTAGCCAAAAAAAATCCAACAACCGAAAGTACGTTTTTTGAGAATTTGACTACGATAATGAAATTTTTTAAGGTTTTTCCTAAAAATATAAATGTAGGATATTATTCTGCACATTTTGTTTTTTACGCGACCTTATAGCTCGCTTGGTTCCCCCAAAATCTATAAAAAAGTAAAATACCATAAAAGTACCCGGTTCGAAGCCAAGTGGCGCAAACTCGCGAGGCCACCAGGCGCAAACAATTCTACTAACATATTGCGTACACACAGACAGCTGTTCAACGCCTTCGTGAGTAGACCTATCTCCCAAATTTGCTCAACTCACGTCAGCGGTCCAGCTACGTGGTCGAATTATTAAATTGTTAAATCAGTTCTTTGAGCAAGTATATTTGGCAAAAAAACAAACAATTTTATTTCCTATTTCCGTCTTAGATGTGTGTATGTACTAACCATCCTACTACATGGAGTTTTATAATCTTTATTTGCTCAGCCTAAATCTGTAATCATACTCAACGAACAGCCTAAACTATGATAGCTAAATCCTTACAATTTTCAAGGTACCTTCATACCACTATGAGAAGCACGCAATGCATTGTGTATTGAAGATAATCCCAATACTGAGGTTGGCGTGTGAAGCACGCAATGCTTTATGTATTGAAGATACTCCCAATATGTGGAATGGCGTGCGAAGCACGCAATGCTCTGTGCATTGAAGATACTCTCAATATGTAGATTGGCGTGCGAAGCTATTCAGCATCGTCGTGAATAGAACTATTTTCCAAATTGTTGGTTGAAACCCTAAAACATAGGCATATAAACTTAATTTTGGAAATTTTCTCAACTCACGTCAGCGGTTCAGTTGCGTGGTCGAATTATTTGTTATTGATCAGCAGTTTTATCGCTTGTTGTGACCAACGCGTTGCTATGGTAATAAATATCAACATGGCTACAAATCGGTCAATACAAATCCTGGTTAAACATTTCCACACCAAGTTTCAATAATTAGACGGTGTTATGTATCACTAGACCAATAATTAAACTATTAGTTTCGATAATTTACACTCAAAGTTTATTCATCAAAATTATACTTTTTCATAAGTCAGTAAATACTTTTTGTATTGATAAGATGTGGTTCCATTTTATGAGAGCATTGTTAGCAAATTTCCATAGGAAAGATCACAAAGATCACGGTATATAGAATACTAACGGTAGGGTTCACGCGCATCTACTCTTGACGTCATCGGTGCCCACTGCTAAGAGAAATCAGCTGTTTATTATCCATTGCAGTCGTACTAACAGAGTATATTATTATACACATTCTGTGAAAAAATCATCAAGATACAATAAATTACTTTATTATTTATAAATTGTTATTATTAAATTTTTAGTATCGAAAACGTATATACTTCGTAAACAAAATTTTATAATACATTTTTAAAATGTACATATCTTTTGATATGTATATTCGATTTTAAATATTAAAAAAGATTTGGTTTCACAATATAATTCTCTATAACTTTTTATATTCATAACCCAATACAAAATTAAAATAAATGTCAAATAATAAAAAATAAAAAAATATTGTTCACCATTTGTCGAAATTTGAAATAGTAATTTTTATAGGCCTAATCAGTAAAAGTATTAAAATTTGTTGTAACAATTTGATTTTTTAAAATTGTTATTACAGATATGTTTTCTATATGTGGTTCAAAGTTTATTAAAATCGGTTAAATATTTTTGAAGATATTCTATTTTTACTGAAGACATGAACAAACAATTTTTCACTGAATAAAGATATCGGAAAGTAATATATTTATAGGCCTAATCAGTAAAGGTATTAAAATTTGTTGTAACAATCTGATTTTTTTATATTATTATTAAAGATATGTTTTCTATGTGTGGTTCAAATTTTATTAAAATCGGTTAAATATTTTTAAAGTTATTTAGTTTTTACATAAGGCTCCATGGAGTTTATGAGAAACTGGGCACCGTTGACGTCACGAGTTACTGCGCATCCACTCGTGAACCCTACCGTTAGTATTCTATATACCGTGGGAAAGATGAGCTACTGCAGTGACTCTTATGGTGAAACTCATTGGAGTGGTCAATGAGCCCCATGGTCCCCAGAACACGTTATGTGGTGTCATTGAAATTTGTATACGTAGTATATATGTATTCGCGCTCTAACGGCCGCATTTTACGTTCGATTGGTCCAAATTTGATAACATTTTTGATACCAATACACGCGGTACAGCTTTGTGTATTCATTGACGGTGTAAAGGTACATTCAATGCTGTGTGACTTAATATTTCACCTGATCAGCCAAATTTTCCCATATTTTAAAAGTTTTCTATGGGAGGACAAACATTTTCCCGAACCCCATTTATTGGATAGGAGGAGGGGAGGGTACTTCTTAATCTCCATACCCCCGGTCTACCCCCCCCCCCCCTCTCTAGAAAATATCATAAGGGAGCCCTTGGCTCCATCACAATAATTTTGTAACGTTACAGCTTTTACAAAGAGATCATTCAGTTTTGTAAAACCGCGAAGATAAATCCAACAGACAGAACAAACAAGGTTGCCAAATGCATTGCGCATGTCTGCCCTTGGAAAGAGAACCTGATTTGTACATTAGGCGCACCTTTCTACACACCCTAAATATGATATACTGTACTGGCGAATGCTCGGTTATCAACGGTTTGAGTACTGAAGAAATTATCAGATGGTGCAATATAGTTCAATTCATTGTGAGAATTTCTAACGTAAAATAGTATATTTCATCACTAGTGCCTGAAGTGGATGTTATTGGTGTGAGATCGTGCCTCGTACATAAAAACTCGATCAAGCACAAAAAGCACTTTATGTACAAGTTATGAACGATACTTTATATCATATTTTACTAGAATGACACGAACACTTAATTAATTTACATTATTAATGTTTCTACAGATTTAATAACCTATGCGCGACAGTGCTGCTATCAGTTGGAAAACAGCTGAACCTTTTGAAGTAACAGCTGTTGTAATTTTAAAGAGCCGCAATGCATTGTTGGAACGAAGTTCCTTTACGCGAGTTGCGATAGGAGTTGACAAAATGGAAAATGTAACGCGTAACGAAAAATGAATTGGTTGCTATGGCAATGACAAATAGAAAATACGCGTAACGATAAAGCGTTATCGAATTGGTTGCTATGGCAATGAATGTAAATATATTCAAGAAACATGTTTTTGGTTCACGGTTCCGTCCGGCGTAGTTCGGATATTATCGTAAAGCGCTGGAATTAACAAAAATGGAAAGTATGTGTAATACAAACTTAGAAAAGTAAGTTAATATAATTATCTATTTTGATACAAGTATTACTGTTTCCATAAGTTTAATGTTATTATAATAAATGTGTAAATACATTCATTGTAAATACATTCATCGGTGAAGGTGTCCATTCATTGTAAATACATGCAATACAAATAAAATGTTGGTTCATCAGCCTAGGCCTAACCCAAAATTATTGTGTTTATGTTTAATTTATTTTACCTGCCTTAACGGCAACATACACACAATAATTTTAGGTTAGGCCCAGAAAGTGACTATAAGTCTAGGCCTAACCTAAAATTATCTAAAATTGTAGAACCTTGTGAAGTTACTACTGCATTTTTTACGTACAATACTTTTTGGCCCTAGTACGATAAAATACTTTTAGGCACTAGTACCATAAAGAAGTCAGATGAATATTCAATCAGCTGACTTTTTGAGCAAGTAGTGAATGACTATGATAAAGAGACACATTACGGACGTAACGAGTGCATTTAGAAACATCAGTTTATAATGCAGTATGATAAAAAGACGGTTATTGTTATCATCACATACTAGCTCAAACGTTTTAAATTAAACAAGGCCTGAGGCTAAGCTGTTGAAAGTCGCGTGATGTTAATTAAGAACAAAGTCCGAATGTATTAAGAGGCGTCAAGCGATTATGGAGAAAGTAATCTTGTCTCTTGCGATTATTGGCAAATTTCAATAAGAAATATGAGCTATTGCACTATCCTAACGTAGCAGATCATGACGTTTTAGGATGTAATTAAAAATTATATATATATATATGCATTTTTACGTTCTAACGGCCTTACGTTAGGACCGATTTGATCCACATTTGGTACCCTAAGTCGCTCGGACGAGTTCATTAGACAAAAACCAAACAACAAGAAGCACAATTTTTTACCGAAAGCAACAATGTTTTTTCGATTTTTTTCTTAAAAAAAATTATACTTTTTTTTTGGTTTTGTGTACAAGTATAAATATAGGAGATTATTCTATAATTTTAGTTTTTTACACGACCTTATAGCTCGTTTGGTTCCCCCATAAACGATCAAAACGTAAAATAAATATTATAAAAGTGCTTGGTTTAAATCCACTAGAGTGGTATTATCGTTGGTTAGCTTCTGTTACGAGGCCGACGGCCGAGATGCAAACCACTGTGAGCGAAGCAAAGCAGTAAAAAACCGAGGCCAAAAGCGGCCAAACTCACAAAGCGGGTTTTTCCGATTCAAGCGGAACGAAGAAGCGGTCGAGTCGGGGTTGGAGGCTGAGTTACAAAAACTAATTCTACTAATATATTTCTAATATATTTCGTACACGTAGGCAGTTATTCAACGTCTTCGTGAGTAGACCAAGCTAATATTAAATACAGTATATACTTGTAAAATAATATTTGATGCTTTGAAGAATTTTATGTATGATTTTTTTAAATAAATATAAGGAAAATATTGAAGTACACGAGACATAATTTTATCTTGGATATTGAAATTTTAACATAGGCCTATTATTATTTGTTTAGACATATTATATTACAGACCTTGGTATAAAAATAACTACTTTTGCAGTGTGTAAATAAAAATAGTTAATAAAACTTATCACTTGAGCTGTAGCAAACAATACAATCTGTTAACTGAGGTTAGGTTGTACATTACAGATAACTTGCAAAGTCTGTAGAGTTTAATCAGTCTATATTGTTTAGAGGTTATGTTATTGCGGTGCTTAAAGATAGTAGGCCCTGACTATTATTACAAGCGTACTAGACCAGAAATATATAACAAGATACCCATACAATTTGTGTCGGTTACCACAAGAATCAAACATTATTTTTTTGTATAGTAGTATAGTTCATTCATTCAGAAAGGGTTATACAAATTAACTGTCTTTTTGGGAATGGTGAGATTTGCACAAACATAACTGCAAACATTTTAGAAACAAAAATAACTGCCAGTTGTAGCAGCATGTGTGTAGGCGACATTAAACTTTATACAGAGTGTCCCCGAACTCTCTGAACCCCTTTTGTGAATATGTTCCTGGGATTCAGACAACCATATTTCGCAATATAAACATGGGTCTACGGTGCTTATTTTTTCGTCTGTTTGTATGTGTGTTTTACAAAATACTTAATATTTTTGGAAGTAGAAAAGATATTGAGCTCAAACTTTGTATATCTATTTGTTGCGTGACCTTTTATCACAGTACGAAAAATCAGAACATTATTTTGAATATTTTCAAAATTGCGGCCGTTTATAATTTTTAATGTCAAATATCTCAAAAACCGCTAACTTTACAAAAAAAATACAAGAGACAAAAAAGTTAGCTTTTTTAATGACAAACACAATGGTTTTTTATTTTGTATGTAGCTCAAAGGATAACCGAGATATTGAAAAAAAAAAATGAAAAATGTTTTCTTGGTAGTTGTCAGCAATACCCAGAATTACACTAGAAAAAAATAATCCTAAAAATGAGATTCAATATGTTATGTAACAATAAATTACTAGGGGAGTCATATGCGTGTTCTGTTTTCATTATTAAAATGTTGACATAACACTAATGTTTTCTTGAACTGTCTAAGACGTTTGAAAACTCTTAGTACTAAAGAAGGCTAGCATGCCCTGCAAGTACGTTGAACCCCTCTAGCTTCGTACGCATTGTGATTCAACTCATGTTTATCGTATTATTAATTCCATGAAATGGTCAACAAACCATCTGTAAGATCTTATTTTATTAATTATCAAAATGCAAAACTCTTAGTACTAAAGAAGGTCTAGCATGCCGTGCACGTACGTCAAACCACTCTAGCTTCGCACTCATTTTGATTCAACTCATGTTTATCGTATTATTAATTCCATGGAATGGTCAATAAACCATCTGTAAGATTTTATTTTATTAATTATCAAAATGCCAGTAAGCAAATTTAAAATTGTTCACTTGTATGTGGAACTTAGTACGAGCCGCACCCCTGACGACGCCACTGCCTCTACATCTAGTTTAAATGAAGTACTCGTTTACAACAGTGAGAGCGAAGAGAGCACGAGTATTGCGTTGTAAGGTCTCCCGTGGTATTATTATTATTGTAAGAGTTTTAAAATGTTTGTGTCCAATAAAAACTTACTGATGCCCTTCAAAACAGGATGTGTAAGATGTTTAGCTATCAAACCACAAGAGTCAGCTGTTTCCAAAGATAACAAAACCCAGCTGACAAAGTAACACCACAAGGTCAACAAATTAGGATGCGAGATGTATAAACAACTAATCTGGTGATTATGAAAAGCATTTCTTTATCGTTATTAGGCCAGTCGGTAAAGGTCAATTTTGACCAAAAGTACCAGTAATTTGCAATACGGCTGATTTTTTTTTATAAGTACATTAAAGTATGTAGATTAACATAAAAAAAAGTTTACCAGTCTATCGATTTCCCAAAGTAGAAAAAAAAATCGATTATCATTTTCTTTTTCGATTATCCTTAATATTTCGAGCTGGGGTGAAGATAGAGGAAAATAAAAAATACCACGTGTAGGGGAGGTATTTTTCAACAAAAAAGGTCATATGTATTTATTTCGTCCGAGCAATGGTTTGTCCGAAAAAAAATCGATAATGCAGGTATGTATTTTGCAGCAGGGGAAATCACTAAAAGGGGACGTCTTATTCATATATGAAGCGTTGGCTCATTCTAAATTGGCCGAATTTTAATATATCGAATTGAAACTTGACATAGGAGTTAAAATATATATTTTAAACATTTATGCTGAGTCTCAGCTTGTTATCTTGAAAATTACCCGATCTAGAGCCACTTGACTTATTAATGGATTTCTCGATTTTAGGAGTACCGGACCCACCAATTCATTTTAAACAGCTCCAGTTTAGAAAATTTTCAAAATATCAACCTGAAATTTTTTTTACAAGTTAAATATATATATTCAAACAAGTTCAAGGAGTATAAACCTTTTTCATTATTTACTTTTAAAAGCACAAGTAAATTAAAAAAGTATAATTTTAGACCTTTTTAGATTTTTCATCAAAACGCTTGCGTTGATCAGCTGCAGATTAGTCATTTTTTTAAATATAGTTTTTAAAATAAGTGTAGCAAAAAACAATTGTATTTTTAACTTCTGTACCAATTTTTAAATCGATATGTTCAAAAATGTCGAAAATGGAGTCGTTGAATCCAAAAGTGTTATAGTTAAAACAAGATAGGTAAAACAGAAGACCATTTTCAAGCGCCTCGTTTTTAAAAATAACATTAAAAAAATCGTTCATACTTACTAAGAATATTTATACTGGTGTATTCAACTTGTAAAACAAATTTGATGTTGATATTCCAAAAATTGACGAAACTGGAATAGATTGAAATTAGTTCGTGAGTCCGGTACTAGTAAAATCGATAATCGAAATCGACTCCTAGATCGGGTAATTTTCAAGATAACAAGCTGAGACTCACAATAAATGTTTAAAATATATATTTTAACTCCTATGTCAAGTCTCAATTCGATATATTAAAATTCAGCCAATTTAGAATGAGCCAACGCTTCATATATGAATGAGATTTCAACTTTTAGTGATTTCCCCCTGCTGCAAAATACATACCTGCATTATCGAATTTTTTCCAGACAAACCATTGCTCGGAGGAAAGAAATACATATGACCTTTTTTATTGAAAAATACTTTCTCTACACTGTGGTATGTTTTATTTATATTCATCCCAAATCGAAATATTAAGGATAATCGAAAAAAAAAAATCGATTTCTTTTTTCGACTTTGGGAAATTGATGGACTGGTAAACTTTTTTTATGTTAATCTACATACTTTAATGTACTTATAAAAAAAATCATTCGTATTGTAAATTACTGGAACTTTTGGTCTAAAATTACCCCTACCGACTGGACTATAAATAGAACCCTTATGCTTCTGCTTTGCTATACGCGATAAATATAATTATTCAAGCTCGTTAGTTCCCTAAATTTATAGCTTATAGCGCGCTATAAACTATAATAAGTATGCGGTACAACGTTTGTTTGAATGCTGCATATCCTTTACTATATTTATATTATAGCTTTATAGCGCTATATAGTACATCATTTGGTGTGCGGCTGCCTTAAGGGTCCGCTTTAGAGCAATGTTAAATTTAAAACCAATTATTTCGTTTACTTTGTATCGTAAAATTGTTTGCAAGGTCTTATTTTAACCAAAATCGCAATACGCATCCGTTTTCCGTTCACATGTTTTTAAATCGCGTTCATTTGTTATGTAATTGATTTTTTTTAAGTAAGAAGTTTAAATTTGTTTCTTTACACAATAAAAATTTCATAATTAAAAGTGAATAGCAAGCCGGATCAGAAATTTAATAAGCAAGTTAACTATATTTGTTTCACCACGCAACTACAAAAGATAGATTTATAAAATGGTTTTAAATGAGGCGTTCGACCGCAAGAAACTCCACTGTTTGGATACGGCTTTAGAGTGTAGCGCTGGAGTCGCAGGTTGTTTTCTTTTTTACTGGAGTAGACCCTTAAGTGATAACACAAAAATTGTCTGATGCAAAAAATCACGAAAACACGTCAAAAGAGTGGTACGAAGTCTTGTTTGAAGTAGAAATCGACGTTCTTGTTTAATCAGCCACCATTCTGTTTTTTACTACCTAGAACACATCAGCTTGGACAAGACATCAGCGTGTGACGTTTGAATACATTCGGCGCGCGTTCCAATTAGAATGTAACATCAATCAGCAGGATGTCAAGGGTTTGACACTTTCCCCAAGGCTTGAGGCTGACATCAGAGCACAAGGTGATGGCAGAAGACATTGTTGGTACTTAAAGTATATTTGACTTGGATACGTAATTCTCGAAAATGAGTTTCAAGTTATATTTTAAACAAATTCGGTTCTGAAAAAACAAATAAGTGTGTTTCTTTGTATAATAATAATAATAATTAGATGAATAATAACGAGTGAAAGCTTGTTTGTAGAGTAAAACAAATGTTATAATACAATATAGTATCGGTAAAGCAGGAGTCGGTGTGAAAATATAGAATCAAGGGAAAACAAGAAGTTAGCGAGGCAAAAGTGAGTGAGAGAAGCACTTTTATCAAGTAGAAGTAATTAGAATGAAACTCCAGAGCTGGATCTACGTAAGTAAATAATGGATTCCCAAGGACAAACAGAACTAAAAGAAAAATACCAAGTCTCAGGTGAAATAGTAAAGGAATATGGTTCATTGGCAAGACAAAAATTGTTATGGTCTGAAGATTTAAGACGGCTAAACAAACTTCAAAATACGTATTTATTTTAAAAAAACATATATGTATATACTGATATGTATTTGTAGTAGCTGTATATTTGTGCGTGAAAATCATGTTTTTGTAACTACACTAACATCAATGATTTTCTACTCAGATTATAGATTTTTATAGACCAGATTAAAGATTTTTATTGACGAGATTATAGATTTTCAACTTTTGACAAGGGATTTTTATAGACGAGATGTTACATACTGAATGTATACATTCCGTCTGTCGAACAATCCGATGAAACAAAATACTTAGGTATCACTCTAGATCACAAATTAACATGGCAATCACACATCAGTAATAAATTAAATAAAAGGTTCCAGAAACTGGCACACACTTTCTCACAAACAAATTTAAATTATTAAATAGATTCACAGTGACTTCATTATTGTAGAAAGGGGTAGGAGAGGTGATTTTAAACTTGGAGATTAACTAATAAATAGTATTATTATTAGCTAGAGATAAAACTATTCGATCGATTTCGAAAAAATTCAAACATGTCAATTATTCCTGTATAGATGCACGACTACTTTTTTAAAAATTTTTATTTTTGTTTTGCTTGTATGTATTTTTCTGTATTTTTGTACAATTTGTATTCCTATTGTTTTATAAGTTTTCATTGTAAGTTTTATTTATAGTGTTTCATTAATCTTAACATGAAAGCTAGGATGTTAAATAATAATAAATGTCTAAACAGTAATTATTAAGTTAAATACAACAGAAATTAAAAAGAAACATCATGGATTAGGCCTGATCCTAAACGAAACCTTAACCTAAAAATTAGAAATACAAAATATGAAATCAGCTGTTATCATTGAATAAAATGTGTTTAATCGATTCTATCTGATGAACAATTCATTTAGTATTTTAATAAACGATGGAATATCCTGGTAGACAGGTCGACGCCTCTACCCACAACATTAGACGAGTATGAATAGTCAGCGATGGGACAAAGTTCCGTTTCATTTTAAGCTGTGAACAAATATTGTTAATGAATGCGATACAGGTCAAGACGCTAGATAGTAAGGCCATAACACGCTGATAAAGTACTCAATAGAAGTATCTCATTCGCTTATGAATTGTTTTAGATTGTTTTTCAACTAATTACATTAAACTTATTGGAAGTGAGAAAATACGAAGATTTAAGCGTTTCATAATGAAACCATTTCTATTCAAAAAGGTTACCGTTATCTTACAAAAATAATAATACGTAATACGATTAAAAAGGAATCTTTTTATAATAAAAAAGGCCATTTCACACCAGCATACATGGGTGTCCACGGATGGGAATGAAAAGAAATTGCTTAACTTGTATTTTAATGGGACCATTCATACAAGAGTACGTGGACGTCCGCGAACGTCTTGAACGCGTCTGAGAACATCCGAGTGGACGCGCATGCGCAGTCGACCCACAGCCAACACTTGGCTAAAGATAATACGCTTTATAATATTTAGATTATCGCTATTTTTATACGCTGAATACTATAATATTAAAATTGAATAACAAGTCGAGATCTAATATATATATATATATATATATATATATATATATATATAAGCCACGATGGCCGTGGTTGTTAAGGCGTCAAAGCTTTATCAATCGTCATGGCAACCATCAATGGATTCCTGTGTGAAATGGGTTACTCACGAAGGTGCTGAATAGCTGCCTCTGTGTACGAAATATATTAGTAGAATTTGTTTGCACCTAGGCCTCCAGCCACGGCTCACGCGCTTCTTCGTTCCATTTGCTTCGGAAAAACTCGCCTTGCGAGTTCGCACCTCGGTCTTGCGGCCTAGGAGTATAGACTGCTTCGCTTCGATCGCAGCGTACAAACTCGACCGTCGGCCTCGTATCAGAAGAGGCCATCACATTGATTGGAGCGGGTACTTTTATGGTGTTTTACGTTTCGATCGATTTTGGTGGAACCAAGCGAGCTGTGGGTCATGTAAAAAATAAAACGTGCAGAATAATATCCTAATTTTTTTTAGATAAAATATTTAAAAGTTTAATTATTGTACGAAAAATCTACAAAAAAATTTATTTCCAGTCAAAAAACGTGCTTCTGGTTATTGGATTTTTGTTTCAACGAACTCGCCCAACGTGTGCACAATATGTGGACCAAATCGGACTTAAAATGCGGCCGTTAGAGTCCGAACACAAGTTTCTGCATATCGTCAGTGAATTACCCTGTATATAAAGTTCTTAATGACACCCGAAAACGTGTTCTGGGGACCATCATCAGTGTTCACTTACTACACCCAACAAAATGAATATTGCATTGTCATCGGTCCTTGATAAGTGTGCAAAGTTTCAAATCAATTCGACGTTTTG